>VZRL01000642.1:3014351-3089791 GCA_013397895.1 Origma solitaria
ATCTCCGGCTGCCATCCCCGAGTTCCATCCCCGGGTGCCATCCCCGGGTTCCATCCCCGGGTTCCATCCCCGGGTGCCATCTCCGGATGCCATCCCCCGGGTACGATCCCCGGCTACCATCCCCGGGTACCGCGGCGATGTTCATCCTTGCGCCGAGGCGGCTCCGCAGAGCCGCGGGCAGCCCGTGTCGCTGCCCGGCTGCCTTCTGGTTACCATGACATTTGATCACCCATAGCAGGCTCCGGGAAGTCTGGCTGGGGCTTTTTCGGCTGCTCTCGGTGCGGGGTGGGGGGGAGAGAGCCCGATTGCACCGCGATGCTAATTCCCTACACCGGTCCTCGTTTCTTTCGAGATCAGAGAACCAGGCTACTGACTCGAGGCAGATTTGTACCGCACATCACTTCACTTCCTCCTCACAGATTGTGCACTTGTTCTTTTGGCAGCTGATTCATAATGCATAGAGATTTCCCTTTGTGCTGCACATCTCCCGGGTTAGCACGGAGCTGTTCCATCCCACACGGTGGCAGCTGGGCTGGAGCACATCAATCCCTGCCCTGCAGGACCAGTTAGGATGTCCACGCTGCCTCCTTCACGGGAGTGTAGTGCTGCTTCTGAAGTACTCTGGCTGTGATTAATTTAGCAGCCTCTCAACAGCAGCTAATTAATAATGCTTATAGTGGCTAACCCTGCTCAGACATCTGTGCGTTGTACAGCTGTTCTTACAGTGCTGATTAACAGAATTAAAGGATATATGTGGGAGAACTAAAAAGATCTAGCAAAACTAGCAATATATTCCATGATAATAATGCATCCAGTGCCCAAAATGAGGCTTACTCTGGGATCTCAGCCTCTCAGATGTTTTTGGTTTGTTTTTTTATCATATCGGTGATGGTTTTATCACTTGCCTACAGGGGATGGACTTTCAAATGCATCATATCCTCTTGAACTTTGCTGTTTATTTGCAGCTAAAGAAATGGAAGTTGAAGTAGGCATGTGGTGTGGATGCTACAGATTTTTATCACTGCCATTTCTTTATTTTTCTATCAAGGTTATCTGGATCAGAAAGAATCAAAAATATGAGACTGATCCTCATGTTAATTCTAAGTCATGAAAAATAAGACTTTTCAATTCTATAAATTTTAAGAAATGTGTACAATGGACTTAATCTTTGTATGTAGCTCTTCATGTGATTTCACCTTTGCAGCCACTGTCTTTTAAATACTTTAACAGAAAAACTCAGCCTATAAAATGATGAGAAGAGCAGATAAGGTTCATAGGCAAGCCAGTCCTATTCCAGTCCTCCTTACCCTCTGTCAGATCGGGAAGGGCAGCTGATGCTAATCTTCACTGCAATCTCAAGGCACCTGGGAAAATGGAAATAATATTTTTAACATCTTAGCAAGTCATGAATGGTAGTGTCGATCACAGTACCTTACCTGATTCCAGTGTGGGAATTACATTCTGCTGAGCAAATGCACCCTGTTGCATTTTCAGTGATTCATGTTTTGTCTTATATGGTGTGGAGTTGCTGAGAGAGGTTGAAAGTGCTGGGGCTTCCCTACCACCAGAAATATTTTAATGGTGGATTAGGTAAATTTACAGTAACTTTTCCCCCTTGTCCGTCAGCTTACTTTACAAAAGTACTTCGAAAAACTAAGCGCAGTGCCTCACCTGAAGAGAAACACAGGCATTGAGTTACAGGGAACAACTTCAAAAGCCTGGATATTGGTCTTGATCAAGGCCTCTGATGACTGACCAGATGCTGATGAGCTCTTGTAGACTCTGCATGAATTAAAAGTCTCTTTTAAAAAAAAAAATTCCATCTCTCTGTTGTGAGAAGTTGGTGTGGGAATGTTAGAGTGAACAGGGGGGTAGGACCTTCTGTAGAGGGTAAGTAAAATAGGATAGGAAAAGGAAAGTTTCTGTAACTGGTAGTACTGAAATTATCCAAGGCTGCTGGTTTTACTGCTTCTAAAGAGTAGAAGTGAAAATAGCCATAATGGGGAAATGTTTATAAAGCAGTTAGCAAGGATAGAACATTTTATAAAAAATGGCAGGGGTTTTGTGTTAGGTCTTTTTCACATCAGGAATGTTTTCCTGCATATTGCTGAAATGAAATGGCTCTCAAAGTAGCTGAATGTGTCTGAGTAGGTTCCAGTAACTCTTGGGCAATGGGAGCACTCAATAACAAGAGAGGAAAAAAACATGCCTAATATGATCTGTTGAACTGGAGCATTTTAATCCTAGCTGAGTTCTGAAGGAACCAGGTGTTATTTTGCTCCTGGCAGCAATTGAATCTTCACAGGTTTTTCATGACATCACATCTTTTCTGTGTCTTAACCAGTGACTCATCCTGCTTGCCTGTTTGTTCCTATTTCTAGCTGCCAGCAGGAAACACTGAGCTTAATGTGAACATTCTCTTATTAATGACACATCCTAGTCTGCCCAAGGTCCCTCTCCCTGTGGTACCTGGTGGGTGGGTTGTTTTTTTCCCCTTCCTCTTTCCCAAGGTGACTTTTGTTTATCTGATTCTTGGTGGCTTTCACTCCAAAGTCTACTTTTGCAAGGGAGATATGTGTGTGTGTGAATGTGATATTTAGCAGCAGGGAAGAAGTCTTTCCTCCACGACACCTGATGAAGCCCCCATTGTGGTGGGTGCTGGTTATTGGGGTGGATGTAGCCTCTGTTCTGACTCTGAGCAGCCTAAGCAAGGATGATGCTAAATCCATGCAGCTTCTATATGTTGCCAATAGCTGGACAATAAGCAACTCTCATTCTTGCATATTATTCTTCTTTAAAAAAACGAAAACCCATGGAAATCACAGCATAATCCTTTAAAAAATGGAAAGGTTTATTTCTTTAGAGGCTATTTGTCATATACACTGCTAGAAAAGCCATGGTGCTAAGGGGATTAAATTCGGTACAGATTAGATGTTTCAGTGACATTTTATTTGTAACAAAGAACTTGTGGCTGGCAATCTTTACTAGAAGAAGGATGGTTCAGAATCAGGGATTCTGATTTTTCAGACCTGCAGCAAAGAACATCTGTCATGATTTAAAAACTCGAGTATGTTTCCTGTGCTAGTATCTTGTAGTTTCTGCTGAGACAGCCAAGTAAATTTAAGAAAAGCTGATTGTACTCCTATTGTGAATGTATGCATGATGGATCTTAAGACTAGAGGGCATCTGCGCACAATGCAAATGCATCTAGGTCTTTTTCTTCTCTGACAAACATCGAATTTTGAGCACTCAGTAATTCAAAACCTTGAAATTTTTGTTTCAAGCTACCCACTAATGGTCCTGTGGGTGTTTTTAATTGTTTGCATAATAGACAGGCACACAGAAGAACAGAGCTGTTAGCACGCTGGTGTAAATACACCTCACAGAGACCCTTCTGTGCCTGGTTACAGCCAAGCCCTTTGATTCCTCCTCAGGGACAGCCTAGCAGATTTCTGGATGCTCGGGCTCAGGCCGTTCTTCCCAGGCTTTTGGCTAGACTGTTAATTAGTGCTACATCACCTTTCTGCCGATCCCTGCTGTTGCTTCATGTACTTGTCTCCTAATGAGTTTGTGGTCTACCTGGAAATCTTGCAAACAACTTGGCGGGGGGTGGGGGGAGCAATTTCTGTCAGTTGTTTTCTCCTTCATTAGATAAACAACTTGAACTTAAAAACCTGAAATGACTAATTACCTGAGGTTTGTGGTGTTTTAAACTGAGGGAAGGACGACTGTTGTAAATGCTGAAGAAAGTGATCTCAGATTTTGCAGTTCGTTTTATTTTATTTATGCTGAGGCATCTGTGTGTGTGGAGGGGGCACTTAAGCTCTCATGGTGTGAGTCAAGAAAATTAAGCCAGTTTATCGCTGTCTAAGAAGCCAATGTAACCTGAGGAAAAAAGTAATTTCAGGGTGAGAGTACAACAATTTAAATGCAGTTGGAGAAATGCCACTGCAAAGCTGTGAGGGGAGATGACATGCTCTGTACCTGTACAGTAAAACAGAGCAGTGAAGCCATCAGTGATTCATGGAGAGGTGAATCACAGCTCTGCATTGTAGGACATGGCTGCCAGGGCAAGGCTAGGAACAAACTTTGGATGCCGTGAGATACAGGATGCCTTTCCCTCACACATGCTCTCTTTGATTACCTGAGAAGGCAGGCACCTAAGTATAACCTAATGAATATGCAAATTAACTTTCTAATGACTAGAAGGTCACTGTCCACCATAGGACAGGTAATGACTGAGCAATTGCATGTTGTCCTTTGGGGTTCTGTACCTCCTGCAGCCCCATCTCTGATTAATGTATAAATTGGGGCCCATTTATACACAGGGGGATCACAGGCAGAATACTGAAATCAGCAAACCAGATTTGCTAAATTCCAGAGCTTTCAGGCAATGGCACAATTTGGCTTTTTCAGTCCAATTCCTCATTGAGTTGAGGCACTGAGGTGGTATCAGGGCAGGTTTTGGAAGTCACCCTGAGTGTCCCTTGGGGCTGCTTCCCAGGACAGCCTGGATGTACGTCCCCAGAGCTGAGTCCTTGCTGTGAGCCATTGTCAAATTTAATTTCCAGATTATTCTGCATGTAGCTTGACAATGTGTCTTGCAGTCACTTACTGCCCAGTCACAGCTGCATGCCCTAAGCCAGAGTGAGCCCTGGTTAAACAGAGGAGAGGAGAAAATAGAAGATGAGATTTGGAAGGCAGAAGAACCTGTGAATGCAGGTATCAGACAATAATGCTGAGAGCATGAGAAGTGTAGAAGCCTGACGTCCTCTGGATTTATTTGGTTTTGTTGGTTACAGAATCTGTGAAGTTACTAATACTGATTTAGGGCCTTCTCCTAATGAGACACAAAGAAAGCTTCTCTCATGTGAATGCTTTGGTGTTGGGAAAGGATAATCATTGCACTTCAGCTTTTTTCACAAAGGTATGCTTAAGGTCTCTCTTCACCTTACCAACTACTTTTTGTGACATATGTAAAATCATTTGAACACATTTTCCCTCAGCCAAATTTGATCAAAAGTGCATATATGGAGACTGATGATTTAATAAGCCTCATGTCTTTTGGAAATCAGGCTAAAATAAAGCAACTGTCATCTCTCTGAATAGAAGAACAATACTATTACTGCTGAGATCTTCCTTGCTTGAAGAAATATAGTTAGGATCTAGTTGTCATGGCTGGTTTAGCTCTTCAGCAGCTAAGTGGGGATGTGGTGTCAGTGAATATGAGAGTGCTCTGTGATGGATTTATCACTGGCAGGAAAAGAAATGGTCACTCAGGGTGGAGCCCACCTCATTCTGGTACCTCTTGTCAGGAGGGAACGGGAAAGCTGTTCCTCAGCAATGCTTCATCGTGACCACCCAATGGGCTACCCCGTCTTGAAATAAATGCACAAGTTTAAGGGAAACAAATCACGTATTTTTCCTCGAATTGGTGGCGAAACAGCAAGATTCGTGGTGCACAGCCTCTCCACTGGGAAATTTACAGTATGTTACAGCTGTGGATGGTCTCACAGTGCAGTAGCAGAGCCTTTTAAGCAAGCTGTAGGGAGCTTATTTACAAGCGCTCTCCTCCTACAGAGAGGCTCTGTGATGTTCTGGTGCAGAACAACAGGTGACCACAGACTGGCTGATGTGTGTTCTGAAGTGCCAACACTGCCTCTTGCATGCAGCAAAACTGAAGCTGCGTGCATGGGAATGATGGGCAGGATGGTTTTAAAGCTGAGTAGTTTCCCACCCACTGTCTTCTGGGGATGTGGTGATGTGCTGTGTCTGATCTCTACTCCTGCCAAGAGTGCTCCACGTGGATTTACTTTACTCTTCCAACTAGTTACATGGTTGTTAAGTCCTTCAGGGTCTTTTTCTTTAGAACTTTAATCACATTTTAAAGCAGTGACAGCAAATGCTTTCTTCAGTGTGGGTTTTGGGGGAACTAAAGGATGGTTGATTTTAGAACTAACCCATCACAGTAACTATAAGTTGACATCTCATACTGAGCACACACTTTGAAGGCAATGCCTTTTAGCTCCCTGCAGCTGTTTCACAGAGCTGCCGTTTGCCAAAAGAAGGATGAAATGTGTTCAAAAGATAGAAACCTTCTGAATGAAAGAGACAATCAGCGCACAACTTCTCTCCTTGGTTCAGAAGGCAGGTCCGGAGGGAGTGGATTGGGCTGTCAGATGGCTGTTCTGGTGTAGAAATATTCCTCAGTTTAAAAATAGGCTTGCAAAATGTAAAGGAAAAGTGCTATTGGCATCAAACAGATGGTAGTTGACATGTTTTCTAGCTGTCACAAGTCTTCCAAAATTCTTCTATTGCATATGCCAGACTTTCACCTTTGTGCTGCCCAGCTGAACGCAGAAATGACAACTGCAGGTGGAGGAACTCTGCAGGAACTCTAGGGGTAAAGAGAATTAAGATGAACCAACAGAAGAGGATTAATAGATTTAAAATAAGTATATGCGCCTCAGACTTTGTGATTGAGATATTCCGCATTATTATATTCACTCTGTGTAATAATGTTTATTGCATTAAATCTTTAATTATTGTCTCTAACTTGAGGCAAGAAAGGAGTCACCCACAGCATCTGCCTCAAGGACATTTTCCTGACCGTGACACTGAATTGCAACATGTGCATTTTTTCTGCCTGGTACAGTCCTGGACTGGTTATTTTGCCTCTGCTTTGAAGTGTCAGCTTTCAGTGAACTCTGCTTACGTTTTATTATTGCATTGAGGCTGAGGCAGAGAAGAGCAATTAAAGGGTTGACATCTTTGGTATTTTTTTAATAGTACATGTGTCAAAATGCATTTAACAAATCATGGTTGATGCAAAAGTCTAATTAATGCTAAAATGTAAGTAGAGTTCATTTCAGTTGGGAGCAACTGAGAATTTTAAAATGTATAATAACAAAAAGTGGTTGCCTTATTTTAGATATAGGACCTAATTACAACTCTTGCTTCTGAGAACTGAAGTCTTAAAGCCTAAATATTCCTTTCTGTTGCAGGATACAGCTGGACAAGAAAGATACAGGACCATCACTACAGCTTACTACCGAGGAGCCATGGGCTTTGTCCTCATGTATGATATCACCAGTGAAGACTCCTTCAATGCTGTGCAGGACTGGTAGGAAATACTGTTGTTGGGTTTGTTTGGGTTTTGGCCGACTGTCTCCTCACAAATGAGATATCCCACTCTCCACAGTGCTTTGCATTACTGTGTTCTTTCCTCTTCATCTAAATAATTTGGTTTATAAATGTGCCTTAGAAAAAGTTCTACAGCTTCATTTTAATGAAAAGGTAATTCAAATATTGTAACATACTATAGTATTTGTTCCTTTTAAAAGTTTAAATTTATTGTGAAGAAAGTAATCCTTTAATGCTTTTTTGGGCTTTTGAGGTTTCTGGCTGTGCTGCTAAAAATTCAGATTAACAGTGGTTGTTCAATTCACATCTCGGGGATTTGGGGAAGGGCTGTGTTTATCCTCAGAAGCAGTGCCGTGTGACTCCACTCAAATGTCTTGGAATCCTGTCTGCTGGTTACCTTGTTGCTCTTTGCTGCAGATGAGCCTGGTCACCATGCAAAGAAGGGCAGTGCAGTGGTTAATGTGATCTCCTGAGTCAGATTGATTTCCAGTGATCTCAGTGACCTTCTGGGAGCATGTGACGTCCTGGCTGGGGTGCTGGCTGTTAGCATCTGGCTCATCCTGGCTCTCTCTTAAGCACCTATTCTGTATCCCCTGATCTAGGCTGTAACTCAAAAGCTGCAACAACAGGGTTTGTTGTTTCAAGTGATTTGTCAATTTTTGTTCTCTCTGTTCACTGAAGCAGTTGGTCATGATGGTCCCATTCAAGATGTAGTCTCCATTTTCAGCCCCCCATCCCCAGGACCACGACAGCAGGTGAACTGCAGCACCATCCTGAGCGGCCCTTCAGAAGCAATATCTTTCACTAAACTAGAAATATTTTCAGCTTGGTTCCCTCATGAAACAGACCCATATGACCACACAGTTCATCTGCCTATCTGTCTGTTGGTTCTGCTCTAATAAGTTTTACTTATCAGTCTTAGCCAAAAATTACCAAATCTCAGTCTCTGAGCTGCTATCATTTTGAAGTTTGCACAGGTGAAGTTTAACCTGAAGCTTTGTATTGGAGCTAGTCTAAGGTCTGTTCCATCAAAGGCAGTGGTGTGAGTAAGAATTGGGAAAGGTCAGCTTTGTCTGTTTGACTTCACATCTTCCTGTGCCACGGGAGCTGCAGGAATATCTTTGCTAAGAGCACCTTGTCAACCAAAGGACAGAGGTGAGCCATCAGTGTGTTTTTCCTCCGTATGTCAGGAATCTTTCCAACCAGCTTGAAGGCTCTGAGCCCAAATGAGGCAGTGGGGTGGATAAAAAGGACCTGTTTCCTTCCTTCCTGAAGCTTGTCCACAGAAGAGGAGATGAGGGCAGCTGCCAAGCCAGCATCTCTGGGCCAGCAGAGTCCTCTAGTGGCTACTGCATCTGGGAGATGGTTTTTCCCAGTCTGCAGAGTTGCTTTCTGAACTTCCAAAGGCACAAGAAATGGAAAAAACCCCTTTTGTGAGGTGCTGGCGCTGTTCTGTCGGTGTCTGCCATTTTCTAGCATAGCAAGTAGGAATTTTTTGGGTTTTTTCCCCCGCTGTTCTGCGTGATACAATTATGGTTAAAAAACCTTATTACACTGGATATGGTCTTCAGTCAAGAACTGTACTTTCCATGGAAAACTAAGGTGTCTGCTACTAGAGCTCCTTTATCTCCATCTCTGGTTCATTGGCACGTGGCTGTTTTAACAGCTCCCTGATTGGGCCTCGCCTGTCCACAAGGGAAGTGAGAATATCCCTCCCAGTCTGCCAGATGATTTCTTTCTTGGGAGATCTTTTTCTCTCACCCTTCTTATGGGTGGATGTCCTGAAGAGGATCCTGGTTTGCTTTGTGTCAGTCATACCTCTCCAAAACCAAGTAAAGGCACTTTTTCTCCTGAGTGAGAGGATCATGGTTGTACATCAGGTATTTAGACAAACTCTCCAAGTACAACATGAATGCAAAGTGGAGTCTTTCCTTCATTCACATGAATCACCCCAGTTAATGATCATCATCTTGAAGCCACTGAGAAAGAGATGCAAGAAATTTAAATGCATTTGGGAATACCTGGAACATGACTTGTTCTCTTGTTCACTGGAGAATGTACAACAGATTGAATGAGAAGCCTTAAAATATTAAGCCTGAGTGATTTTCCTTACTGCAATGTGGCAAGAGTTCAGTCAGGTTATTTTACAAGAGAAAACATAAATAGGCAAACACAAAGATGGGTTTTAACTGCTATTTGAAAAAAAAGTAATTATTTTGTTTGAATATAAGATGTCTTTCCTGTAGGGTGAGTGAAACGGTTAAAAGAGCTTTCATAGCTTTCAGCTCAGTTTCTGGAATTCTTTTTTAGTAGTCTTCCTTGATAGCTGTTATTTGACATTGGGTCGGTAGTTCCATGTGTAGATAAATCAGTTGTTTATACCTCATTTGAAACTGTACTGGAGCTGAAATATACTCAGTACTTGAAACTGTAAAGTAAATAGAAAATATTATTGAAGCTCTGCTTTAGAAAATCTAGGCAATTTCATAGAAGGGAAATAAAAATTGGTAAAATTTAACTTAGGTGTAAGTGACAGCTGGGTTCACAAGTCATCAGCTTTATTTCTCTTTAACCCAAACAGAGTTACTGATACCTCCATGTAACTGTGAACCTGAGACTATTTTTCTTCTAAGCATGAAGCACAAAGTCTGTGCTTTATTGTTAATTTGGGGAATTCAGCACCAAGAAGGCACAGCATTTTATTGTGTCACAGAAATATGTTTCTCCCAGTGTGGATATTGGTCTGCCCTGATAGTTTTTGAAACAGCTCCATCATACATGCCTTGCTATTTATTCATTTACCTTTCCAAAAGCATCTGGAAATTTTCTGTCTTTGTTTTTGTATGGACATCAGAGCTTCTTTATATGTTCTTCATAATTTTTTTGGTTGGTTGATTGTTTTTTATTCCTAAGAAGAGTAAATGTTGGTGTGCTATAAGAGGTCTTCCACTAACTCATACAAAATAAGGAGAAGGATGCATTTCTCTGGGAGATCCTTCATGCTGTTTGCTTCTTTTCATTTTCTAAGTAATTCTGCTTAAATAGTTAAGATCCCCATATGATGCCAGGGGTTGAAATGAATCCACAGGCTGAACTATGAGTCAGAAGAGAAGCCTGTTTATAGTTGTTTTATATTGAACCTGGGCAGACTTTATTTCTCTCTATTGTTTATGGAGGGAGACTGATGAGGTTTCATCTTCCTGGGCTTTTGGCTGATTTCTGCACTCACCCCCTTCTCTGATGAGCCTTGAGAAACCCCAGAGTTCCACATCAGCTCATCACAGACTCACATAAGCTCTCATGGGGCTTGTCTACATGGTGGCACTCAAAAGGGTGAGACTAGAGGAGCTAAATTGGGATTAGAGTGAGCGTCTTTCCAGGAGGACACTAGGGAGAGTAAAAAGTTTCATTGCACAGTCTTTGGGGTTTTTTTGCATGTTGCACTCTGGGTCTGGGCTTGGGTGAGGTTCTTGTTCTCCAGGGCAGTCCAGGCAGGCTGTTGCTTCAGGGCAAGTTGCACAGTGGAATGACCCCCTTTTTTCACAGTTATCAGTGGAGTAACACAGCTGGCTGCTTTCCATGGAAAAAAGCAAGTAAGCAACTCAAACTAATTAAAAATTGTCATTAGTAGATCAGAGCTGGAGGCTGCTGCTAATTCAAAAGAGAAGGAATCAAGTGCTTTATTGTTCAGGGAGTTCAAGGAAACTTACACAGAAGGAAAAGTTTGAGGGAATTTCTGGCTCCACTGGAAAGTGGTAGATTTGCCTGAAACTGTAGTGTCCTGCCTGGAGTGGTGGTGAGCTGGGGCAAAGAGTGGGAAGGTGAGTTAGGGAATGGAGGAGGATGGAGGAGAGGAGTGTGTGGCTTCTGGCAGTGCAGCCTAATTACCCTTGGGGAGGAGGGAGCCTCCAAAGATAGAGCTGACTTGGTGAAGATAAAATAGGTTGCGTGGGTCTGTAAAGATGGATGAAAGTGAATGTTACCGAGCTGATAATGTTCTGCTGCTGGCTCTGGGACACCTCACCAAGGATGGTGGGAGAGGGCAGGCCCCTCAGGATATATGTATTAAAAATCCTGTTTTGTCATGGAAAAACTCTGAAGAGGCTAAATGTAAGGTCCGAGTCCTGGGATCCACAGTGAGCTTCACTCCAGTTTCATGAGCCACAGAAGGCTTTGGAGGCTCCAAGTTCACCTGAGCGCTCCTGCCTAAGCCCCCATGCACTGCACCCTTGTGCCACTGAAGTTTGTGTTGGTCTGTCCTTGCAGCTGCTCTTTGCTGCCTTAGGTATCCCTTAATTCTGCTGGGGTGAAGTATTAGCTCAGAGAGCCTTGCTTTGATGTAATATCTTCCCAATTTGGTAAATTTCTGTTTCTCCTTTTCAGTTGTTTCCATATTTCTATGCAATTTTCACCTTCCAAGAGCCACTTCTCCTGTTCAAGCAAAGATGACTTGATGCTTCCATCTGTTCTTATGGTGTTCCTAAAACTCTACAGCAAAATGTGCTGCAGAAAATGAGAGGATTATTGTTGTTCTGCCTTTTATAAGAAGCTGTAAATCCAGCATGCAGTGTGCATCTACTGTATGGCTTTCTCTGTGGGACAATATCCTTAAGAACTCTAATTAATTTTGTTCCTCTGACAGATGACAGCTGAAGGAGAATAAGCTTTACAAAAAGACTTTTTTGTCCCTAATCTTCAAAAATTACTTGATTCAGTTTTTTTATGTGGATCTCGTGATCTTTAAAACATTTGCGAAGTCTTAACAAGAAACTTCATTGTCACACAAAGTTAAGGAGTAGTGAAATAGAACAGTAACAGAGTGACACTGTCTGCATTCTTGCTTTGTGTGGACGCCTGGTCATTTGTCTTTGAACCAAAACACAGCCTGGGGATGTTGACATCATCATTAATGGTACTTGTTTTCGTATTTAATATAGGATTGTATTTTGGCACAGCTGACGGAACCTAACAATCTCTCTTGACCTGCTGTAGGGCCACACAAATCAAGACTTACTCCTGGGACAATGCACAAGTGATCCTGGTTGGAAACAAATGTGACATGGAGGATGACAGGATTGTTCCCGTGGAGAAGGGGAAACATCTGGCAGATCAGCTGGGTACATGGAAAGCTTTTCTTTTCACCTTTTTTCCTCTGCTTGTTTATGCTGTGTTCCTTTCACTTTGTAAAATAATAAGTCCTTCTAGCACTTCAGTCTCACTGCTAAGAAATGTAATATATGCTAGGTTCAGATTTTACTTACTTTGTGCTTGGTAGGCCAAGAATGCATGGTAGAATACTTGTGGTCTTGCTGTATCTGTAAAGTTGATGTCTAGGGGTGGAAGGAAGATAAAGTTTACCTGGAGAGAAAAACTTTTTTTAGCTCAGGAGAATGAAAAGAAGAAAAGTTTTCATAAACACAATTCTGTCTCCAGGTCTCCAAGTACCATGTACTCATTGCAAATCAATGCAAACATTGATTTTTGTTGAAGCATTTTTTTAAGTAAACAATGAAAAGAAAAAGAAGTTTATGTATCAGAACTGTGGAATTGAGTAAAACATATTTTAAAAATGTACTAGTCTTCTCTATCCAGGTAAGAAAATGACATTACGTTATTGATGTGGGATAGAAAAAGCAAAACAGTTCCATGGAGAGGAAGCTGGGATTGCCATGAAAATTTTATAATGCTGAGCAAAGTAAACTCATACTAGTTTATAATTTATTTATAATTTTTCATTATCTATTATAGCATATATGATATTTTTAATGTGAAATCAGGGCTCTGTGTTAAAATTTAACTATACTGTTGTCTTCTGTTAAAGAATTCAAAGTAACAAGTAAATCTTGTTAAAATTTAATTTACCTAACAGTGGAGACCCTTACACTGGGCATAAATACTTGTTTAGCTTGTAAGAGTAGACATTCCTACCAGACCCAAGGGAATCACCATCATCCTCAATTTATAAAATCCCATGTTGTCTTCAATTCTTAAACAGTAATTGGAGGGTGCATAAAACAGTGTTAAATTGGGGGTACTGGAGTTCCAGGACACACTGCATACATTGGTGTAGTTTGTAGTGTGACCTTGAAAGTGTAAATTCTACACATGGCACACACAAAGGGCTCCTGTTCATGGCTGCAGTCTTGAGGCATCACCATCATCAACAAACAATGAGCAAATATCAAACTAAACCCATCATTATTATTGTAACAGTAAATCTTTATATGTAGGATTGGAAAAGCAAACAAAGACGTGGCTAATTTGCAAAATCATTTAGGGGCTCTTTTTTACCCATCAGAATTTAATTTAGTTTTGAAAATGTGAATGTGATTAAACCTGGTTCCTGGCTTGCAGACTCTCAAAAAGGTGGTGGATGTGTGTGTGTCTGCCTATTTCACAGGAATAATTACACTGATAGTAATTGAAAATTTGTCCAAACTGGTGTAACAGCAAATGGAGAGTTTTATTTGAACTCCCACTCCAATTTGGACTTGCAATGTTTTTTTCTCCTCCCAAAATTCATCTGTTTGTTTCAATACAAACTTGGCATCTAGAATCTGAATCCTTTACGTGTGGGACACTTCAAAACACACGCACAGAGGGTTACCATAGCAACTGATTCCATCAATAGGAAACTGTTTTGCAGAAGAATCCCCAATTCTGCCCCGACCTGGTGCTTGTCCAGCTCACCCTGGAGAAACCACCTCAGTGCAGAGCAAACCAAAAGCTGATCATGCCTTTGGGAAATGCTGTCCCAGCCCCCCTTTCAGTAACCTCCTGAATCTGAAACACTCTTTTTAAAAGAGCTGAAAAATAGATCTCCTTTTGTCAGATCAGTTTTTCTTTATAGTAACTATGCTAAAGTATACAGCATTATATGAAATTATTGCGTGAGTTAGGTGGGAGGAATCTCTTTAATTGGCTATTGACTGCTTAAAGTGCTAATGTTCATCATGATTCACATAAAGGTTATCCCTCAGTGTCTTTATCAAAGTTTGCATAGTGACATTAACATCATTGAAATAATTCCTTAATCAGATTAAGAAATTGTTATTGGCCTGAATGTGAACTGAACCAAACCAGATGGGTTTAGGGGAAGCTAAACCGATGTGGGACTGACAAATATCTAAGTGCAGTTCTCTGATGCCCTGAGCTTTTCATACACATTTTTATTCGTCATCAAAACAGCAAGTGGGGCAGACAAAACCCTCATCTGATGCAGGGCAGGCCCTCCCTGTTTGGTACCAAGGCAAACATCTCCACCATCACTTCACCCCTTGTCCCATGAATCTTAAAAAGGGTTTGAATGGGGTGGATACCTACTTATCTCACACATCGAGGAGACTCAGCCTGCCAGCAGTGGGTCTGGCTAATTAGTTAAGACAAATTTTCTCTTTGTTTACGGCGGAATCAAAGGAAATTGATGCAATGCAGAATATCCCCGGAATGAAGCACAACCGAACGGAGCTTATTGCAAAATAAACTCTCCGTGGTGCCTCAGCTCTCGCTGCTGGCAATTTAATAACCTGATAGAACAGAAGCAGCAGCCTTGTTGGCCCTTGAGGCCCCTGGGGTGAGGGAGATAAGGAAATGCTTCACAGTTCAGGGCATTCCTGCTGCTGAGGCAGGACCCGGGCTGTCTGTCAGAGGCTGCTTCTCCCCTAGTGCCAGGTGTCAGCTGGAAGCAGCAGGATGAGCCTGTGCCATCCCCTCCTTGGTGTAACTCCAGCCTTGCCGGTTGGGTTTTTTAAATCAGAAAGGCTCAGTGTTTGAGGGCCAAGGAGCATTTTGCTTTTTGAGTTGGTCAGCAGGAGGAAAGCAGCCACAATCTTCCTTCTGGTTCTGGCCTCTGTTCGTGCCAGAGGGCAGCAGGGGATGGCGGAGCCTGGCCCCGGGGCAGGGCTGTGTGGAGCCCAGGAAGGTTTCTCACACCTTGCTGGTGATGGCAGGCACCAGCTGCAGCCCAGGGGTCCTGCACTGATGAAAGGAGCAGAATTGACTCCCTTATCCTGGGTTTACTCAGATCTGCAGATGTATTCACGAGGAGGATGGTAAGGATCCATTTATCCCTTCCACTCTTAATGAAGCTTGATACATTTTAAAAGTATTTCTGCTCAGTGTTCTTGCGATTGTGGGAATCAACTGACCTTAAGGCCTATCCAATGTCTTGTTTTCTGAAGAAACGGTATTTTAAAAATTCTGGTCATCATCCGTCCGTATTGATACTTTTTGTTCACTTTTTCCCCAGGTTTTGACTATTTTGAAGCCAGTGCCAAAGAAAACATCAACGTGAGGCAGGTGTTTGAGCGTCTGGTGGATATCATCTGTGAAAAGATGTCGGAGAGCATAGAATCAGACAGTTCCAGGGGCACTTCTGGAAGGAGCATGCGGCTCACAGACAACCCTCCCCCTTCACAGCAGAACTGCTCATGCTAGTGACCTTTCACACTGATAAATGTCCTTCTCCCCCACTAAATTTTATCTTTTCATTTGTGGTGTGGTGCATTATCATGTCGTCCAAAGGCAGAAGTGTCTGTTGTAGGAAACTGGTATGTTTGTTTAATGTGCTGGAGTGTTAATATTATGTATTTCCTCATCCAACAATTTAATAATCTGAAAAAATATTGTAAGTGCACCTTGTGTGAATGTGAGTTATACTGAAGAAAAATAATTGTGTAGTGCTGCAAATGTTATTTCTACAGAGAATGTTGCATTTTTTAATTATAAATTCCTCTATTGCAGAAAGAGGTTTTTTTGTAAAGAACAGCAGGAAGCACAAAAACCAATTAGAAGGGACCAGGCCTAAGAGAAAAAAGGGGGAAATCTCTTATAAAGCAAATATATGGGGTTTTTTTAACATAAAACAGAGAAAATCAATCCTCAGATAGTCTGAGAATCATTGCTGTCCTCCAGACATGGACCTTAGTTTTTCTGCAGGATGGAGCAGAAAGCAGAGCATTTCTGTCTGACAGTGTGAGGTCCTCCAGAGTGTGAAGAGGAGGGGGCTGGACTTTGTGTCAAGTCTCTAAAGAGATGAAGAACATGGGGAGGAATCAAAGCTGCCAGGCTGGGGAGGAGGAGGCCTTGCAGCCATCCCTGTATTTCCTTCCCTGTCCTTTGGCTGGTGCTGAGTGAAGGAGTGAGAGCCCTTCCAAAGGCTGCCCTCGCCTCCAAACTTCTCCACCACAGCTTGCAGAGTGCTGGGGGTGGTGCTGTTTGGCACATTCCTGTCCCTAATCCTCTCTTCCCAGAACCTGGCTGTCCTGCAGCCTTTCCCTTGTATTCCTGTAGTTGTACCTCTCCAGGTCTGCATCTTCTCTCACCAGCTGCTTGCTGGTGGATTTGTTGCAGGATGAAGGAAAGGGGGAGCTGACTGCTGCAAGCCTAGTTGGAGGCAAAAACTGACTTGTAAGACATGGAATAGCACTGTCTCAGAGAGATAAAAGTATCAGGAGCCAAAATGTGAGTGTTGGCAGATATTTGTGCCAATATTATTAGATTTTCTTTCTGCATTTTCTTGTTGATTTATTTTTTTGATCTTGTGCTAGATGGGTGCGTGTGTGGGGGGATAGATTTTCTGGTTTCAGATTCAACCACAAAATATAATTTAAGAAGAGTGATTAATAAAACACAGCTGCAAAAGATGTCCTGTTAGAGGTATTCTGTGAACTTTTTGTTGCATCATGCTTGGAAGGGAGGAAAAAATTTTAAACTAAGTGGATATGGAGAGAAGTTGGCTGTCTTAAGGGGAGAATTCTGGAAAGTTTTATGGCTTTACCTTTGATCTGTGATCTCCTCTGACTGGGGGGACTTCCTAACGTCAGGAACGGGAGTCGATTGCCTGCCCACTGCCCTGTAACGTGCTGGATCATGACACCAGTGAGTGCTTTTGTAATTTCCTTCTGTTGTGTCTCAAAGTGTAATAGCTCTAAGAAAAAAAGCACAAAAATCTGGACAAAAATGCAGCTATGTTGGGGTGGTTTGAGCTCATTGTGCCAAAGGCTTGATTCCTCTGTTTGTGTGTCGCTTTTGGGAATCTTCACTGTGACGTGTTCTGGGTGTGTGTGATCTCGTCCTGAGAGTGTGATTTGTGCAGTGCTGGGATTGTGGTTGTTGTATCTAAACCCCTGAAACTGCAAAATAAAGAGAAATGTACTCACTGGGTGTGGCCAGAGAGCTTGTGTCAGCCGCATTTCTTGCCTTAGGAATCCTACGCGTGTGTGAAGGAGGAAACTTTTTAATGCTTTAAAAATACATCAAACTACATTGATCTGCCTTTGACAGGGTGGTTATCTTTGAACCCAGCAATCTGGAATCACTGTGTAGGTTTAGAACAGTGAAGAGAAGGATTATTTGGCCAATAAATGCATAATGTTGTGTTCTAATTGTAGAAGGAGCAGGTTTTAGGGCAACGTGTACAACTAGCAATAAAATAAAAAAATTCCACTGCAGATAGCAATGATTTTGAGCTGTGCAGATATAACTTAGTACCTCAGTGCAAGTAATGATTTGTTAGCTGAGCAACTCACTGGTAAAAGAAAATGGATTCAGCAGAAATGGAATTTCAGTTATTTTCTTTCACTTACTATTTTTTTTTCCCTAGCAGAAAAGACCTTTCCCTTTTCTAGCCAATATATAACTGTGTTTTGTTGTGTTCTGGTCAAGTCAGATGGGTTTCTTTAAAGAAGAATACAAGTAGATTCCAGGCCCTTCATGCTGGGATGGGCAGAATTGTTTTTGACAGGACAAGCCAGCAAGTAGCTACATGGCAATCTGAAAAAAAAGAGAGTTAGGAATCCTACCCTGCCTTATGTTGCATACATGGAGAAGCCTTGTATTTTTTGCAGAAATCCTCCAGAGTTTATTTCAAATAAGGGATCAAATCATCACAGGCAAGTGACACATCTCTGCATTAATATCTATTTTGTGTATCTCATCATCTTGTATTTGCTGTGAAGGAATACAGGGAAAGCCTTTTGCCTTAAATGGCCTGCAGCAGGTTTCAGTAGCAGCAGTGAGTCAGTAGTAATTGTTGCTTGTATTAACTTGTGAGAGGAATGGCAGAATGTGAGACGGTGATTTGTCAGGGCAAGGGAAATAAATAAACCTGCTTGCACTGAAGGCAAACCTGAAATTTGTGATGTGTTCTGGTAGAGAGCCTTCCCTTTGACTGGCAGCGGCCCAGGATGGCTGTGTTGATAAAACAGCCTGGTTAAGGTAAAAAAGGCACTAGAGTGTGAAAAGAAAGAGGTGATCAGCTCCTCACAAGTGTGTATGGCTTGCACAAAACAGCACCGAGCGTGCTGTTCTCGGCAAAAGCCTTGGGGAAACCTTGGGATTAGAGATGTGTCTTGGCTTCCATCTGGTGGAGGAAAAAACACTGAAATATCAGGCAGACATCCAGGCCGAATTATCACCCCCGCACTTCAGGCTTGGTCTCTGAGCCCATACCTTGTCTTTCCCCACCTGCTCTGGGGCCAGCACGGCCCTGCACCGGGCACCGGAGCGCTGGAACTGCAGGGCAGCGGAGCGGGACGGGTGCGGAGCGATAGGACAGGCGGCGGCAGCTCCCAGCAGGATCGGTGCGTGCCGCTTGGAAGCGCCAGGGGATTTGAGCCGAGCGGCAGAGCAAAATTCCCGCTGGCACTCCATGGAGTGCGGGATAGGGGGGATAGGATATCCACGAACTGGAAAGTGCTGAGACATGCTGAGGTGGCCATTAGAGAACAAAGAGTGATTTCTGCTCAGCAGCCACGGGACAGACGTTAAGCTGCTCGGACACACCGCGTTACTCCATCGCGGGAACAGCAATCCATCCCCGGAAGCCCAGCGGCTGCCGTGCCGCCGGGCACCGGCCTCGTGACCTGATTGGTCCTTGCTGGCTTGAGTGACAGCCACTCCGACCAATCAGTGAAGGAGTTGGGAGGAGGATGGCTTCCGCCAGCTGGCTCTTGGAATGTTCCAACGAGAGAGCAGGGGAGGACACAGCTCAGGCCATGGGCGGCCTTACGCGTGGAAACGTGACGGCGCGGAAAGCAGTCCCCGAAATCTGGGTTCGTTCTTTCGCCTTCCTCTCATTCCTTTGATTTCTCGGCCCGCTCCGCCCGATTCCTGGAAGGGACCGCATCACCCCCTCCTCTCTCCCACCTATGGTTTCCCCCACCCGCTCACGCCGGCAGCCTTGTCTCCACCAATGGGTGCGCGGCGTAGCTATGCGCATGCGCATTCTCGCGGCCGCCCTCGCTCGGAGCGGGCGGGCGGCGGCGGCCGGGGGTCCCCGCGGGCGGGCCGTGGCCAGGGGCTGGCGGCCGGGACGGGCCGTTGTCCGACCGCTGTGGAGCGGCGGCACCACCGCCATGCCCGGCAGGAACAAGGCGACGTGCGGCTACGGCAGCCAGGAGCTTGCGGTGGGGCAGCAGGCCGCGGAGGGCGGCCGCGATGCTGGGGGCCGCTCGCCTCATGGGGACGAAGAGGAAGAGCGCGGGGGAGCCGGTTCCGGACACAACCTCGGTGATCCCGACATTGTCAAATCCCCCAGTGACCCCAAGCAGTACCGGTGAGGGCGGGAGGGCAAGTGCGGGAGGCCGAGCCGCCGCCGGGGCAGCCCAGCCGGTCGGTGGGGTGGGTCGGGGTCTGCCCTCCCCGTGTCCCGGGCACTGCTGGCACCCCGGGGGCTGGAAGTCGGGCTGGTCCCGGTGGCCGGGAGATTTGGGGGCTTCTCTGTGGTAAACGGAGGCTGGGGATTCCGCGGGTGTGTTCGTCCTGAAGATGGGCTGCCCGGTGTGTGTGCGGGCACAGGGCGGGCGGGTCGGCCCTGCTGCCCAGACTGGTCGGTGCCGGGTGTTCTCAAGGCACAGCAGTACCCAGTGTTGGTGTGCAGCCCTCGGCCGGTCAGCTCCTCTGCGAAAGTGTTAAGTGCAGAGTGCGGTTTAAGTATTTCAGAGCAGATCCCAACTTAAAAACAGTTACTCTTCCTGTTTTTGGATGAACTTCCAGGTTTTAACACAAATATACCTGGGAGTTGAGGCAGATTGCTTTTAGAGTGCCATTTTGCTTGTGTTTCTATTTGAATATTTCTAAGTAATACCCTGAAAAGTGATGCAAAAGGTCAACTTCCCTGAGCATAGCCCACAGCGCTGGTGGTCCAGACACAACGAGAGACTCTGATGAGAATTTCAGCAGAGGTTGAGCTTGTTGGATGCTCTGAGGCAGTCTGTTCTTGAAGGGACACTCTGATAACTTCTTTCTGTAAGACAGAAGATTATCCAGCCCTTGTTAGTGCTGTGGGTTTTGGGGGTTTTATTTGTTTGGTTTTTTATCTTTGCTTTTCATGATGTCTAATCTGTGCAGCCAGTAGAGAATCTGCTGCCTGAGCCTGGAACTGAATTTTGGATTTGCAGTGACATTGGCTGACAGTGAGATTCCCTGCTGGCTGCCTGAAGAGGACTGTGCCCATTGGCTCAGGAAGAAACTTGCTCCCTCCCTTCTTGCCCTACTTCCTTGCTGTTTCCTCTGGATCTCTGCCTGCCTCTCCTGATGGCATTCTTACTCATGCTACTTTGTGGCAGGCTCATCCTCCTGCCGAGCTCACAGCTACAGATGCCATCAGCTTAGGGAACTCCTGCCTTTGCTACCTGAAGCAGCACACTGATGGATGAAGCTTGGGAAATCCTTTGAAGGCTTTCACTATGTGTTCTGAGGCTGAGGAACCTCCTCTGCACGTGAGAATTGGAGAGAGTGCTTATAGCATAAACTAATACCAAAATCTTGCAGAAATCCTCCTATCCATTCTTAACAGAATTTTTCAGTTGGAAGCAGGGAGTTGCATCTTTTCAGACTGATTTCTGTGTGTGTGAAGTGAGCCTGGCATGGCACAGACATTGTCCTTGTGAAAGAGAAGTGCAGTGTGGCTGGAAGCAAAGCCACATTGAACCTGTGGCCAAGTGTGATGTCCCAAACCTCCTGAGGGAGTGTTCTGGCAGGTGATGTGATGATGCTGACACATTTTCTCCTCTTCACACTTCAGTAATGTGTGCTGCAGTCCAGTCACAGTGGGCTTAGTGGCTCTGTCTGGCGTCATCAGTCTTAACTTAATGGAAAATGTCATAGTTTGCCTTCTCAAATAACAATCACAAAACCATAAGAGCTCTGACGTAGATTACAGGATGTATTTCCAGAAGTGGATTGGTTCAGACAAAATATTTGTAATGATAAAAGTTGGTTTGCTAAATAGAGCTGTAATTGTGTACTTGTGTTTACCAAAAATGTATGTTTTACTTACATTTATCCATATATGGAATTTCATGCTCTTGTATTACTTGTAATTTGGGAAATTAAAACATTTCTCTCAGTGTTTACCATGCACTGATATGTATTTCAATATTTACTTAACTTCTAAACAATTGTCGTTAATATAAGAAAAAGCTTTGTGTGAGAGCAGTCCTGTTTAAACTTATTCAGGAGGTTTAAACAGTATTTTTAAGAATTTGATTTTTTTTTTATATTTAAGCCTTATTTGCATCAATGCTGTATAGTCCTTCAAAAAAGCAATTGGACTGTGCTTATTTGTGTCTCTACCTCATATGACTGCATTTTTTGTACTGTATTTTGCATACAAGTGGATATTAGTTACATTTGTCTTTTTCCATTGGACTGAAACATGGAAAAAGTAAAGAACACCTATGTCAGTGGTGCCTCTGCTCTGTATAACCTAAGCTGTTTAGATCATCCTGGACTGAAATCCGAGAGCCTCCAAGAGCGCCGTGGTTCAGCCGTGTCCTTGCTGCTGGGTACTTTCTGTCCTGTGTGCAACACCCACAAGCCTCCAGATGAGCGATGTAAAATTAGTATAATCTGCTCCATTAGCTTAATGGGGCTGTGGGGAAAGGATCAACAAGAGCTGCTGGATACACCTGGCTGAACAGCTTTATGGCGCATTATTCCTCGGGAAGAATAGCTCCATTCTGATCTCTGCTTTCCATGGGGTTCTCCATGGGCTGTGAAAACCTGCAGAGCAGAGCTGTGTGTGGAGGAGGAGGTGCTGGTTGTGCTGGAAGGTGCTGTCTGGGGCTTTGACTCTGACCTGCCCAGAGGCTGAAGCACCCACGTGTGCAGTGTGTGTTTTAGGACATTCAGGGGTGCTGCAGCTGCGTATTGGGACATGTGTACATGATGGGAATGGTTAGCAAACACGCTTTCAGAATGCAGGAAGATAAACTTTGTTCCCAGACTGAGCATGGATCCAGCACTGTCTGTTCCTTCTGCAGTTCCTCACAGCATCCCTGCAAGTTACGCACTCTGTGCTGTAGTTTGGATGAGTCAAATGCACTTGTGCTTTTGATGGAGCAGATTTGTCGTGCTCAGCAGTCCTGCAGCAAGGAAACTGGGTGTGTTCATGGCCCAGAGTAAGCACTGTCACTTCCCCTTGAATTACTGGTCATGAGTCACAACCTTAACACAACTAGTAGACATTTGTTCATTTGTTTTTCCATAGACTTGGTAGTCCAAGCGCTCTGTCCACATTGCAAAGTTCTGACCTGGTATAAACTCGGGGGTTGTATTAGATGACCTCTAAAAGCCCCTTTCAACAAAGACTATTCTGTGATTCTGTGCTCTGTAACTCAGATTTTTCTGGGAGTGTGGGATGTGACCATGGGTTTGTTTTATTCTAGCTTGCTTTTTCTTTGTTTTTTGCTGGATCAGATACCACAGGTCTGTATCACACTAGTTCATAGGATGGATAAAGTATTTTCTGGACCCAGCATTCTTTCCTTTCTGCGGCTGGTGTCCTAGCCAGTGCAAGCTCCTGGGAGGGGTGCTCTGGCTAATTTGACAAATTTTGACTCTTTTCCAGGTTTGATGGCAAATGAATACAAATGAGGAAGGGCTCTTGTAGTGCAGAGCATTGGTACTTGCAGTCCCCAGTGTGAAAACAACTTTTCACAGAAGGGTGCTGCACAGAGGGCTAGTGGGGTTTTATTTATATATATATGTATGTATATATATACACACATGTATAAAAACCTCTGTGCATATATAAACACACACACAGAGAGCTGTTTATTGCTTCCTGGTAGGAACCTGGCCAATTCCCTGTGACTTGTTCTGTGGAGCCTGCAGAGGAGCTCTCTCTAACACTTGAATGCTCTGTCTGCAGACCCCATTTAATAGAAAGCATTGATGAAACCAGATCAAATGCTCTGGGGCCTACTTAGAAGCAAAGACTGAGGTCTCCGTTCTGTCACATAATATCTGTTTCCAAGAGCCTGACAAGACTGGCAGAGGATTGAAGTTTGGGTTTGCCTGTTCTGAGTGCATGAAGTGAGTGCTAATAGCTTAAGTGTTTCACAAAGAGAGAAATAAAAGCCAAAATCAGGGTGCTTGACCTTATGGGGAGAAGGGCTTCTGCTACTGCCCTGAACTGCTTCTTATCCCCAGAGCTGTTGAAAAGCAGAAGAGTGTTATATTCTCCTACTGTAAAACTGCTCACAGTCTTGGCTACCATTCTATTTTCATTAGGAAATCACTCTCGAAGTATTACAGGAAGTAATGAAATTTTTGCAATTCTGAAAATTCAGACTTAGGAAATGAATATATTCATTGCAAATAATTATTCTTTCAGGTATATCCAACTGCAGAATGGCTTATGTGCACTTTTGATTTCGGATTTAAATTACTTGGATGTTGCCCCAACATCTTCAGAGGAGGAGGAGGAGGATAATGATGATTCTGAAGAGGGCAGTGATGAATATGATGACTCTGGAGCTGAGATCGAAGATGGTAGAGAAGATGATGAGGACTGTGATGAGGACGATGAGAGTGAGGACAGTGATGAAGATAATGAGGATTCTGATGATTCTGATGACAATGAATTAGAAGAGCTGGCTGAAAAGGAAGAGACCAGAAAGAGAGGTTGTTCAGAAAAGCAGGTATGTACTTAAAGCTGTAGCATGCAGAAATACAAAGTGAGCTTTCTTGAGGTCTGAAACCTTGTGATTAGGCATTCAGACGAGACTTTTTTATTGTGCCTGTCCCAATTGATTCATCTTGTACTTCTGTCATTTTCCTGAAGTGTTTCTTGAAGCAGCTTTTACTGAGAATGTTGTATTTTCTCTAGTCTGCAGCAGCCCTCTGTGTTGCTGTTGGCAGCTTCTCTGATCCTGAAGATCTGCCTGGATTAGCACACTTCCTGGAACATAGTATGTATCTGCTCCTATTTCATCTTCTCCAGCTTCAGTGCAAAATGACTGCTATGTAGCTTTGAATTTCTGAAGTATTTAGTATCATTTCCTAATTTGGCTATTTGAGAATTTATTTTCACGAGTTTATGATTTTATAATAATACTGACGTAGTAAGGAGCTCTTAATATGGGAGAAGGTGTCTCATACCCTTTGGCAAGCTATGCATTAGCTTCTATCAACCTTATTTGTTACTCATTAAATTGAGGGGAATTATGTTACCTGTGCCTTTATAAACCAGGCTGGAGCTACAGACCTTTGGCTCCTGGTAAAGGGTGATGAATTAGTAATGTGGACACAGAAACCACGTGAGGTTTCTGACCAGATGTGTCTCAAAATACTGTTCTTGCCTGGTTGAGGCCAGGCCTGCCTGGGAGGGCACTGTCAGAGGCAGATTACAGCAGTTACTGGGCAGATCACCCAGGCTATGGTATTCAGTAGTTTCCTCTGCCTGTGAGCTGTGAGTCAGTCATAGAGGGGTGGCTAGAGCTGCAGTTAGGATTAACAAATTAATGTCATCATGGCAATGTTGGTGATTTTTTGTTGCAGTGGTTTTTATGGGCAGTTTGAAGTACCCAGATGAGAATGGGTTTGATGCATTCCTGAAGAAACACGGGGGCGGTGACAATGCCTCGACGGACTGTGAGAGGACAGTGTTCCAGTTTGATGTGCAGAGGAAGTACTTCAAAGAAGCCCTGGATAGGTAACTTTGTATGAATGGTGATTAGGTGTTAATTAATATCCGTAGGTGCCTTGGGAGCTTGGGTGTAGCTGTTCACTTCTTCATTTTGGGGTGATCAAACCTGTCGCTGAGCTTCCATAGGCACCTGCACTACAACAGTGATACTGAATATAGGGAAACGCTGTTTCCCTTTGGATATGTTACTGAGTTTTCGATGTAGGATTATGTAGGACTCATGTACAAGTCTTAATGCATGCATCTCTTTGATTGTTTTGGCAGTCTTAAACTAGTAGCATTGATGACAGGAGAAATGTTATGCAATGTGACAACTGATCAGAGGGGATGTGCTCCCAGAGTCCCAGTGATTCATCCTTTGAAATGTCTGTCCGGATAGAGTTACTCTTTTTTCTAAGTTGTTATTTTGTTTCAGGCAGCCTTCAAAGTTACAGTACAGTGTGTGTCTCAAAAGGAGGCATTTAACTCAGTGCAAGTTATTCACTGCTGAATGTATCTTTTGCCAGAAAGTGCTTAACTTGCTCTTTCCTGCTGTGGGATATGTTGGAACAACAGAGCTCCACTGGTTGGCATGGTTTCCTTTAGTGAGAGGAATTTCTCATTCATGGGGGCACAGCTGAATATTCTTGATGTCATAAAATATCTCAGGAGGAGAGTAGACTCCACTCCAAATTTACTTTGCAGCCGAGGGCAAGCGTTTGCACATTTTTTTCAAGTATAACCTAAATTTTAGTTTACTAGGCCACATTCAGCTTCCATTTGCAGATTAATCTAGTTTTTTTGATGTTTGGAAGTGTGAAAGAATCAAAAACTATAATTGCAATCTGTCACAACAGCTTGCTTAGTGCAGAGGAAAACAGAAATTAGGAGTTCTGTAGAACAGCCTCTCATACAAAGGAGATAAATGAGTGCTGAGGATGAATTCTGCTCATTCAAGCACTTGTGGATCTGAAGAAATTAAAAAACATCACCTTTCAGTTGTCTTTAGCGTACTGGGTCTTCTACTGTAGAACTCTGTCAGCAGTCTATTAATCTTAACATTTTATTACTCTTAACTCTGTGGAGCTGGGAAGCCCTGCCCTTTGGTTTTTCATGGTATCACAAAACTGGCTTTTATCTTTCTTTAAGACACTATAGTAAGGAATTACATAGTTTGTAGTAAGACAAGCAGATTTATAAACCAAAACAGTAGATGTTGGATTTAATTGCTGGTTTTTTGCCCAAGTTTAGTAGCCACTGAAGACAAGTATATGAATTTTTCTGTTCCATAGGTGGGCACAATTCTTTATTCACCCATTAATGATCAGGGATGCAATAGATCGAGAAGTGGAGGCTGTAGACAGTGGTAAGTAAGAGAATCTTTTCCTGTGTGCTTAGCCCATCTTCTTGAAACAAAACCTACTTTGTAACACTGTTTATCCGTTTCCATGTTGGACTACCATTCTGAGCGCTTCAGTCAAGTCCACCTGACTCATCAGAGAGATTAAACTCTTGAATTGAAGCTTTGTGGGCATCAGTTAGAGGAAGAAAGACTGAATGTAGTGCCATCACTGCAAGAGTTTATTTTCATGTTTTCATTTTTAGAAATTAATAATCTGAAGTGGTTTGGCAGTAAGTGGCAGGGCAGTTACATGAGCATGTGGAAGCTCTGCAGTGAGCAAAATGCCTTTAGCTCCAGCACAGCCCCAGCGCTCTCTCCAGTCCTGTGCAGAGTTCATACAATAAGTTGAGGTGATTCTACTTGTCTGTTTGTTCTAACACCTCAGTAACTACAGTGTCACTTCCCAGGAGGAAATTAAAGCAGGTGTAGAAGTGTGTGGGGTGTTGATTTTCTAATTTGTGATGGAGACTCACAGACTGCCTATAAAACTTACCTGTTTCAGGGAAAAAGTGTTTTTAGCAGATGTACCAACTGGTTCAAATATTTATTCCACGTCATTTTCTTTATCTGTCTTCTGGCAAGGAAGAGTGGGCGATTTGATCTTTGAATTTAGATAAAAGCCCGTGTAAACAAGGACCTGCCTTTGAGCTGAGGTGTGGTTCTTCAAGAACTTCAGCCATTTTATACCTTTGTGGTGCAGAACCAGTCCTTCCCTTGCAGTGACACTGTGGTAATGTGCTGCCCAGTAAATGTCAGCTTGCTGAACTGGCTGCAGGAGAATCGTGCCAGAAAAATTAGTTTACAGCTCTGCGGTACTGTTTGTTATTACCAGCAAAAACAGGAACAGGAAAATGCAGTTCAGGATGGTGAATTCTTGATTTTGGCAGAGTCCCATATTTAGATTAGTGTAAACTGGCTGTAGAACTGCATTTTTGGAAACTACCTTGTTCACCTTTCTGTTTCTTATTTCATTATTATGCTAGAGGTTGTTCTATGATATATGGTAGAAGCAGGTTTGCAATTGTTCTCTGGCTCTTTCTGCAGAACCTGATCCTGTATAATATTGATGGCCTTTTGTCCCTATTGAACTTAACATTCAGACAGGACAGGCTGGGGCTTTACATGCTTTTCGTTTTTATCTCTTTCTTTTCTTCTCAGCAATTAGCTACGTTTTTCCTCTTATATTCATTACTGCTACCAAGTCCTCTTTCTTATCCTATTTCACTACTTCATCATATATTAAAAGAAATTCCAGGCTGCATCTGTGTGGTATGTCTCCTTTTCAGTTTGGCTGGGATTTGTGCTTTGTGTTGTGGGAACATGACCTCAAACTTTGATGCATGCCACTGCAAATTCTTTAAATTAACAGAGTATGAGCTAGCAAGGCCCTCTGATGCAAACAGAAAGGAGATGCTATTTGGGAGTCTTGCCAGGCCTGGACATCCTATGAAGAAATTTTTTTGGGGTAAGTCCTAAATTTCTGTTATAAAATGGTAATGATACTTAGACTTTTAACCACTTAGAAGTTTGAGTGGTTAGATGCACTAACATGAACTATGATATCACAGCAACCATTAGCCTTGTTCAGAAGAATTAGAGCAATTATCCATTTTACAGGAAAATGGTTGGGAATAAAACCAGCTGTCTCCTTTTTAAGATACTTTCCATTCTGGTACTGCTTTTTGCTGATGTTAAAGCTGGTTTGCCTGAGGTGTATAATCATGGAACTTTCTGTTAACACAACGGTAGTGCTCTCTGAGTCATCTCCATCTTGCTTAAGATTGGGGTTTTTTGCTATTAAAGTTTCCTGGAAAAATAAGTTATTGTTGTGGTTTTGTCTGAGGAGGCTTTTCAAAGTAAATAATTCACTTTTGAACTTCCAGGAGTTGGACTTTCACAGCCATGTGAGGGGAGCAGAATGGACAGGGGAGGGGAGCAGTCCTTCTCTGGGACAATCCAGTCCTTGCTCCCTCACCCTTGTGGTGTTGGTGAATGTGTCAATAGCAGTGTGATGAGTATTTGAGTTACCAACTTCGGAATGCAGCTCATTTTTAGAAATGTCTGTGGTGACATACACTGAACTTCATATTTCCTCCTTTTTTTCCCTCTGTTTTGCAAGTTCCATTGGTGAGGGAATAGCTGGCAACACACAGTGAGCTGTGCACTGTGTGGGAGGTCTGATAATGCAGGAGGACTCTGTCCTTCCTTGTCATAGAAATAGCAGCTGTCCTTAGAACAAGAACCAGAAATCGGAAAATACCATTTTTAATGTTCTTTACCATGAATAGACCTAGGGAGGAAAATAAATTCTCAGTGTGTCTGGTCTTGCTGTGAGCACTGTGTGGATAACTAACCCTGCCTCCCCTTTGATGTTTGCAGGCAATGCAGATACGCTCAAACACGAGCCCAAAATGAACAATATTGACACCTACACAAGGCTGAGGGAATTCTGGCAGCGCCACTACTCTGCTCACTACATGACTTTAGTTGTCCAGTCGAAAGGTAACATCAGTTGCTCCTTGGGAAGAGCCTCATTGCTGCTGTTGGTGCTTTTGGACCCAGTCCAGCTGTAGCCCAAGCCATTCCAGTGGCTTGTCCAGTCCTGCAGAGGGTATTTATATGTAGATTTTAGCCTGGTTTCCAAATGAAACGAGACCTGAGCAATTGTCCTGTGTTACTGTCATCCTGCCACTTCTTGAGAAGCATTTAACTGAAGCTGCTGAATCGGTTCCGTATTAACACAGAAGGGAAAATCTCATAGATAACATTTCAGAAATAATCTTGGAACAATAAAGGGTGAGACCACTTAAATGAATTAATGCTGCTGATTTCTCTGCCATCAACAGTGAACCTTCACAGAAAGTGATGGGGAGATGGAGTCTCCTAGTTATCTTGTCTAGGAGGAATAGAGAGTCTATTTTTTTCCCCATACCCTGAAAAATGCAAATGGATTTGAGTTTCATGTCTGTGGAGAACTGCAGACCTATGGGTTGTTTCTGCTGAGAATTGAAGAAACACATTTCTAAGAAGTTATACATGTTATGTTTGGGTTTAGGGAGGGGTTTTGTTGAATGCTAAAACTGATTGCAGTTTCCATCTCTAAAATGGAGATGGTTATAATAGAGGCAGTATTTCTTTTCTTCTTTGCTTTTAATTTTGGTCTAAGCAGTAGAATTCTTAGGGTGCTGAATGCCTCTTGAATAGTCATTAACCCAGTGATGGATTGTAATATTTCTTAGGGTGATTGGGGAGAAAATGGTGGTAACTGATAACCAGCCTGGTCAACTTTGTAAACAAGCAATTTCCAAGTTTTTATTTTAAAAACCCTTAAACTTCTGGTTCTTGCGTGATTTCCCTTAGAAAAGAGGATGGGGAGAAGGAATACTTAGCACTGCAGGACTGCATTTGACTGGGAAAGCTCCTGTGTATAATCTGGAGAGTCATGGAATGACTTGCAAGTAGTGATGATTTTGTAGATGCCCAAGACAGTAATTCCTTTTCACAGTCACTCCAGACACTTCTGAACTTTAAATCCCAGTTGTGGCAGCCTGGGATTTGAGCACTGTATACAAACCCAGAGCTATGACCAAGGATACAGCTGAGTGAATGTTAAGAATTGGCTCAAACCAACAGCTCTGAAGTTTATAATTTAGAACTTTGCAACTTTCAAATACACTGACTTGCAGCCTCTTTAAAATAACTGAACTGGTGAGATAAGATAAATTGTCTTAGATCTTCAGGAAATTTTATTTCTGTCTTTCTTCTCTTTTTTTAGAAACACTGGATACATTGGAAAAGTGGGTGACAGAAATCTTCTCTGAGATCCCAAATAAGTAAGGTTCTTTTGATGCATAAAGACATTGCAGATGATAGAATTATCTGTTCTTAAAATGACATAAAACAAAACCTTTACTGGAGAAGCAGAGGAAATTACCATTTGTTGATTAACATTCTTATCTGGGGAAAAACAAAAAGGCAACTTTTAAAATTAAAGACCAGCATTAATTGTTCTGGGAAGACTTTGTTTCTGCTTAACAATTATTTGGGCTGGGAGCTGTGTGGTGCTAACTTGAAGCAATGTTTGCTTAATATGTGTTGATGCCTTGATTTTATGATATGTCATTCAAACCTAGATTATCATTTCACATTGCTTATCTTTGCTTTGTGTCAAAAATAATTAGAAGCAAAATTAATTAACACCATATCTGGAATTTAAGTGTCATCCTTAGGGTGGCAATGGGTTAGAAATAAATATTTTTTGAATGGTTCACTCCAATATGCTCTCTAAAACAGGGGTTCTGCAAAAGCTTTGCTAACTTATAAAGCATTTTATTTCCCCTCGCATTTCCTGCTTTTGCAAGATGTTTGTTTCTGTGGTGCTTGGAAATGCTTTTGGGAGAGCCTAATGCCATTCAGAGACACATTTGTCTCTGCTGGCCACCCCTGCTCCTCATTCCTGCTGCCCCACGAGCCAATCCCTCAGGATTCCTTGAGTCCAGGCTGAGCTCAGGAGGCTGTTCACTGTCCTTGGCTGTAGAAAAGCAAGTTCTGTGCTGTTCTGTCTCGTAGAGAAGGCAAGGGAGGTGTTGGTGTGGTATCCCCATCTCGGTTAATTCTCACCCGTGTGGGAAGGAAGGGCAGGTGGAGGCCAGGCTACCTCCCAGGGTACCTCCCCCTGGGGCTGGGTGCATCTGGGCTTCCCCCTTGGAAAAGAGCCATGTTCAGGCTCTCTGGTGTCCTGTCACAGCTCTGATGGTTGTGTGTGAATATCTCAGTGGAGCCTTGAACCCCTGCCAGTAACATCACACTTCTGTTTTGTTTTTAAGTGGTTTGCCCAAACCCAGCTTTGGCCATCTGACTCAGCCTTTTGACACACCAGAATTTCACAAGCTTTACAGAGGTAAGTGAAATGGATTTATATGTTACAAATACCTGAATACTGAAAGAAATTTTCTCTGGGTGATCCAGATACTTTGTAGAGTAATTATGTGCTAGCTTTTAACTAGTCTTTCTGCATTATGTAAAATTTCTTATCTCTGTCTAATTGTGTATACTTATAATTAATCAATTTATTTGTGTCCAGTTGTTCCAGTCAGGAAAGTTCATTCATTGACCATCACTTGGGCACTTCCCCCACAAGAACAGTATTACAGGTACACTGTGCTGCATTTTACTTCTACCATGTTTATGCTGTGAATAATTCATTGACTTTTGCAACAAACCAAAGAATCTCATTTACTTGTCTAACAGATTACTTTGATTCAGCTAGGGGGGCATTTTAAAAATGAATTCAACTGCTGCAGATGTGGCTCCCTCTCTTCACTGACTCAGATCAGTCATTATGTTCTGAACTCCCACACTTTTAGCTTATTATCTTAATTCTGCCTGAAAGTGCAAAACTTGCCATGAAGAAAGAGACAGTGCTTATTTTAGTCATTAGCTCCGTGATTTGAATTCTTTCTGTGAGATGTGTTACCTCCTGGCATCTAATCTCCTTCAAACTTTCTCTTAGGGTGAAGCCTCTTCATTATATTTCCTGGCTGGTGGGACACGAAGGCAAAGGCAGTGTTCTTTCTTTCCTTAGGAAAAAGTATGTGGTTTTTAAGCATGGTTATTAAATGCTTTGATCTATTTCAAATATGGATAAACTCTATTTCGTGTATTTATAATTTCTATAGATATAAAAGCAGGCCAAGCCTGCCTTTTTGAATTAGTGTTTTGTAGTGATATTCTGTAAGCTGATGATAGACTCAAGTAAGAAATAAATGATTTCTTGTCTGTGATTCATGGATCAGCAGTATCTGTGACTGATCTTTGAGATCTCCAAAAAATAACTTAGCTTTTTCACTGTTTTTCTTAAATTCTGTATCCTGAGGTCACATCCTTAAGTTGGGAAAGCTTTGTGTAAACTGTAAATGGATTGAAAGTCTCTGAAATAAAAGTATTATGTGCTACTGTAGCTAAGCTCAAACAAAGCTGAAATGAGTAATTAATAAGTACCTTTAACTGTTCCATAGGTTTTGGGCCCTTGCATTGTATGGAGGAAATGGAGAGACGGGATTTGAACAGAATTCCACTTACTCCATCTTCAGCATTTCCGTGACTTTGACTGACGAAGGTTACAAGCACTTCTATGAGGTATGGTTTCCTGACGCTTGCTTTTCCTGCTGTTTCCCTAACATCTGGAAAAATTAATCTGTTCCTTTCTGTCTGCAGGTGGCCCACGTTGTATTTCAGTACGTGAAGATGCTGCAGCAAAGGGGGCCAGATCAAAGGCAAGTGTTTGCCCCTCCATCAGATATTTGTGATGTTGTCCTTCCCCATGATCCTCTTGTTTGTAGGGTTTGCACTTTTTGTGGAGTTACTAGAGCGTAAACAGTGAGTCACTAGTAAAGCTTGTCTGTGCAGATAACATGTCAATTTAAAAAGGAATTTTCTAAATGTTTATGCTTCTTTCTTGGTGCTTTTCGTTTTACTTACTGTGATCTGCTTCCTTTAGTAAGCTGAACTAGTATAGATGTTAGGTGCAGCTTTGTGTTTATTTTAAATAAATTTGTTGAGCCAGAGCTGTGGAGGTCAGGACTGCGGTGTTCTGGTGTTAGCCTTCATGTTAATTTGGTATCAGATTTTGACTTTCCTTAGTTCGCTGTCTTCCTCTTTGGAAAATAGAAGAATTTTCTGCCAGTTCTGAGAAAGGCCATTTTGGGAAGTACATTTAATACTGGATTCTGTGTCTTGTACCTGCATGAATCACTGTTCTCACCTCTGCTGCCTTTCCTAGAAGACTCCTTTCTTAAGGTTCTTGGTAAATGTTGTGGGATAATGGAGAAAATCCAATTTTATTCTCTTCTTCCTCCTCTGCAGAATATGGGAAGAAATACAAAAGATTGAAGCTAATGAATTTCACTACCAGGAACAGGTATTTATCCACTGGTAAACCATGAAAAGTATTACTTTTTCATTTTGAAACACATTTTCAAAGTTCTATTCGAGAACAAATACATTGTGCACTTAATGAGGCTGTATTTTGCTGAAAGAAGATGTATTCTAGGCAGAGAAATACTGCGACTTTTTCCATAACAGAATTAAATGTTGATTTTTCATACCTTGCCTGCTAGGTAGGCTCTTTCTCAGTTTTGACTTTCTTACTCCTACTACTTTTAGCCATGTTCTGTTTCTTACTGAGTGACTTGGGGTTTTTTTTGAACAGCACTGAAATTTCCTGAGCAGCTTGGTCCTCTAGGGCAGCCTTACCCTGCTAAAAGGCAATGTGTATTTCATGTCCAAGCAGGAGAACCTCCTCCTCCTCCTCACCCTGCACATCATGGCAGGGAACCTGGGAAAGGCAGCAGCAGTTCCTTGCCTTGTGCTTTCCAGGTTCCAGGTCACTTTACATCTTGAATTGTTGCAGGACTCTGCTTGTGTCCCCTGGAGGCAAGGAGTGAATTCTGTAGGGTCTTTAGCTTGGTAGAGTTCATGACTGTAGACTGCATAATCAAGTTTTTTTCTGCAAAGATGATGTGTCTGAGATGTCAGGATTCTCAGGAAACAGAGCATTAGATATGGTTATGAAGTATATTTAATTTAATAACTGAAACTAAGTGCTGTAACAAGCACAGCATCCAACTCATGCACAACATACCTGACCAAGCTCTTCTCAGAACAGAAAATTGATATCTTGGGTTTCTAATTATGTGACAAATAGCTTTATTTCTTTTCTTGCAGACAGATCCAGTTGACTATGTGGAAAGTCTTTGTGAGAACATGCAGTTGTTTAAGAAGGAGGATTTTCTGACAGGAGACCAGCTCTTGTTTGAATACAAGCCTGAGGTAGATATTCTTTGAACTCTGATTATATGTTTTGATGTTAGTAGGAAAACATGTGTGTACTGTGTAATATAGGCATGTGAAGAGGCATTTGTAATTAAACATAATGCATGCACAGGTTTTGTATTAATTGAAACACTTCTAGTGTTCAGAAAGCAAATCTGTTTTGTAAGCTTGTTATGTCTTGTTCTTCCCACGTTCCAACTGAGAAGCCTTTGCTGGGTCAGGCAGTCAGAGCTGCATTTGAACTGAAATGTTGTCTGGAACTTGCAGATCATTGCTGATGCCCTGAACCAGCTCAGACCACAGAGAGCCAACCTGGTTTTGCTGTCTGCTGCCAACGAAGGCCAGTGTCACCTCAGAGAGAAGTGGTTTGGGACACAGTACAGCATGGAAGGTAAAACAGCAGCACGAGCTGAGAGTGTCTGCTTGCTGCATTAGGGACAGCAATAGGGTGACAACACGAACTGAAAGTGCATGGAAGGGGGGAAATGACCCTCAGTGCTTTATTGAGCTTCCCATTAGTGTCTGTGCCGCTCAATAACTGCTCTTTGTTTGCTGCCAGCTGATTCCCACTCCCCAGTCTGCAGTTATTTTGGGAGGCAGAGGTCCCAGCGAGCCCCACTTGGCTGCTGTTCAGGGGAAAGAACACCAACAATGGAGCACAGGCTGTAGTGGGAGCTGGGTTACTAAGGCAGACTTGATTTGCTTTTTAATAGCACTGCTTCAGTCCTGCTCCAGAAGATTTTGTAGGAAGGGGTTTATAAAGAGTCGTGGTGAATGGGGTGACGTTAAGAAACTCCTGTCATGCTGCGAATCTCTATGGAGATAGGGAAAAGATAACTGGAAATAAGATGGCCTTACCTTTCTGTTGAACTAATGCATTTCATGGTTTTTAATAGATATTGACAAGTACTGGAGTGATTTATGGGACAGTGACTTTGAGTTAAATCAGGATTTACACCTTCCAGAAGAAAATAAATACATAGGTAAGGCGTGTGTGAAATCTTCCCCAATGATTTATTTGAGAATTTGCCGTGGTTTAGAAACAACCTGAACTGGTGTAAGCCTGTTTTTGCAAATTGAAAAAACATGACTGCTCTGTTCAGCTGGATTTTGTTTACTATTCTTTTATTTATAAGCTTAAGAACCGAATTATTTTAAGGTATATAAACTTGCAGTTCATATAGCCATACCAGAGCAGGCCTCACAGTCAGTGAGAGTTAACACAGAGCTCCAGACACCTTAGAAGAGAATTTTATTTGCTTAATCCTCCTGTTTCTGAAAGCATCTAAATACCATCTGGATTTGTTGCCAAAACCAAATGAATTAAAGCCAGGACTTGTGTCCTGGGCTGGAATGTAATACCACCACTTCTGCTCTGCTCTGAGTGACTGTTCTTGGAGTGTGGAAGTGTAAAAGAGATGTTCTTCAGGTCCAGGAAAGTACTATCACAAATAATTTAGAAAACTGGAGGGGAAAAACGTCTTTGTTGATACTTTTGAAGAGTTAGATGAATTTAGCCTCATTGTGCCTGTGAAACACACTAACCTGTGGTTTTGGTGTGATTTTTCTCTTTGTTAGCCACCGACTTTGCTTTGAAAGTTGCTGACTGCCCTGAGACAGAATATCCAGTCAAAACACTCAGCACACAGCAAGGCTGTCTCTGGTACAGGAAGGATGATAAATTCAAAATCCCAAAAGGTAAATGCCTGAGGACTTTCTGGATAGCAAATCCCTGTTTTTACCAGCTGGAATTTATTTGAAGGCAAATAACCCCTGGAAATGTTCACCATTTAAACTAAGTGCCTGCTGTCAGCTCTTCCATGGTCCTTTCATATGTTTATTAGCTACAATAAAAGAGAAGCAGGTGAACTAAAGCAACAAAGGCACCCTGCTGATAGCTCAGGTTGAAAATTGGTATCACTGAAATTTCCTGACTTCTGAATGTCTGACTGGGGACAGGATTGGGCAGGCAGAATGTGCTGCCGAGACAAGGGCTTGAGAAGGAAGGAGCACATTAATTAGAAGGTACATAGGTTCTTCTACAGAAAGGGAAAAATACAGCCTGGATCTGAGACAAGGGTGTGAAATATATTGTTGCTTTCAAGCAAAATGTCACAGTTTTTAGTGTCTCTTAATCAGATGTCTTGTGGAGTTTTGTTTTTCTATTTGTAGTGGTCATGCCATGTGAGTATTCTGCAAAGCACAGCTTTGTTTTCTAATATTTAGTGCTTTAAAGGGAAGATTTTTGGAGTAAGAAGGACATGCTTAATGATGACTTAAAATAGAGAAGGAAGTTGTATAGATGAATGACCATTTTCATTTAACTCAAATTGTGACCAAAGATTAACTTGGTGGAAATATATTTGACTTCAGAAAGCTGTCACTTTCTGTACAATTGCTCATTTAAATTTCTTTTTCCTCACCAGGTTATGTTCGATTCCATCTGATCTCTCCATTGATACAGCAGTCTGCAGAGAAGTGAGGATTGTATTATTTATGCTTACCTTGCAGAGTAACTAAATTACCCTACCTAGTGAAAAGCCAGGAAGAGACTTTAATTTTAAGCAGGAATAGAATAAGGTGTCCTTTTCTCATGTCCTTAAACTTTCCTTGTGGTTTTATCTGCAGTTTGGTGAGGGTGGTTGTGCAGCAGGTCCTGCCTGTAGCCAGCAGATGTGTGAGGAGTTCTGTGGTGTGGTATTCCCCTGGGCAAGTTTGGGAAAAAAGAGTGTAACAGCAGCAGTGCTCAGAGAAGGAGCTGCTCCTGAAAAGAGCAGTCCACACTCATGTCCTGAACCAGCATCCTGGGATTCTGTAGGAAGCTGGAACCTTTCACATTGCTAGGAATAGTTGAATGTCCAGATAATTTTTAAGTAATGTTGTGTGCTTTCTGGACAAAGGGAAACTTGCATTCTGTATCTCTGGGGATTTTTTGGAAAATTTCTTTTTGAATCTCATTTTACACAAATTCCATTTCTGTTAGAGAACTCCCTGCGTGTACTATCACACTCATCGGGCTTGACTATTCTTTTTAGTCCATCCTTTTTTTTTGTTTCTTTTTAACCCTCTGCCCTTTTCTCCCTGCAGCATAGTTTTGTTCGATACATTTGTAAACATCCTTTCCCACAACCTCGGGGAACCAGCTTATGAAGCAGACGTGGCTCAGCTGGAGTACAAGCTGGTGGCTGGAGAGTATGGCTTAATCATCAAAGTGAAAGGATTCAATCACAAACTACCTGTAAGCTCTGCTCATCTCCTCGGTGCTTTCATGCCTGCAGCTTTGCAGTGTGTGTGCTTTTTCTCCTAACAGCTGGAGCTTTGAATGGTTGGATGGGGGATTTTAAATAGAAAAATTTGTCTCTGATTCCATACAGGGTAATGCAGCAAATGTGCTGCATTTTCTTGTGCTTGAAGGTATAAAGATGGAGTTGTGTGCACTTACACAAGCTTAAAGTGACACCAGGCTTAAAAGAAATCTTCCTTAAGTAATAACTGTATCTCAATTAAAATTTAACAGCTTTCCCTATAAATGAGCTTTGTGTCTCCCATGTCCATAAAGAGTACTAGAGCCTTTCCATCTCTAAGTTTTGCCTATTTGCACTCTGGCTGGAGAAGGGTGTCTGAAAACAAGTTTTGTTTTCAGTTTGACTTTGGAGATCCAGCTTCTGAACGTGCTCATTTTGGGTGCAGATTTTCTGTGTTGGCTTGCTGAGAGGATTTGGGGATCCCTGTTCCCATTCCCTAATGGCAGGCAAAGAAAGGACACAGTGGTTGAAGGAGACAACCATCAACTTTCATTGCAAGAGCTTGACAGGGCCTTTAAGACCATCAATCATCTCTCAGACTTATTAACTGGAGTTTTAGCAGAAAAAGCCAAATATGCAAACAGCAGGGTCTGAATATTCTCTTTTAATCCTGGATGATGTCTCTCTCATTGTGCTGGTCAGCTGTAAAAGGAAAAAATGGAATATTGAATAGAGAAATGTTGGGAGTTCCAGGCTAGATTTGTTACAATTGAATGTGGAAACTCCTATTGATTTGGGATATTAAGCTTATTCACTGTGTAAAAACACTGCCCTTCTGAAACTGTCATTTGGGATAGAATTGTTTAATGAAGAACATCTGGCAGAACTGAGGAATGTGCTTTAGTAATGCTGCATGTCTCTGACAAAATGATGATCATTTTATATTATTGTATAGCATTAAGTTGAAATTGGTTCTTAAAAAATAGTAACAGAAAAACCCAACTTAAAACCGTTCTCTTTACAGCTTCTGTTTCAGCTCATCATCGATTACTTGTCTGACTTCAGCTTTACTCCAGCAGTTTTTGAAATGATAACAGAGCAGCTGAAGAAAACATACTACAACATCCTCATTAAACCTGAGACTCTGGCCAAGTGAGTTCTGGGGGAGGGCAGGCCATGGCTTCAGAGGGAGTGCAGAGGTTGAGCTGAAGAGCTCAGGGATGCCTGCTCTGTGCTCCCAGGGCTCGTTCCAGGCTTTGCTCATAGCTTAGGGAGCCCCAGCAGCTCTGCAAGCAGCAGCTCAGACACATGGGCCAGACTGGACAGCCTGGGAGCTGCTGTCCTGCAGTGGCCTGGAGCCAGCAGTGGCACGGTCAGCCATGGGCTCCTGGGGACCTTCTCCCTGTCTGCAGCCAGGAATGGCATCTCTGGCATCCAGCAGCTCTGATGTGCTGTGGTTTGGTTCCTCCTTGCCCTGCAGGGACGTGCGGCTCCTGATCCTGGAGCACGGCCGCTGGTCCATGATCGACAAGTACCAGACACTGATGAAGGGCCTCTCCATCGAGGCCCTCTCGGCCTTCGTCAGGGCCTTCAAGTCCCAGCTCTTCGTGGAGGGTCTCGTGCAAGGGAACTTCACCAGCAGAGTGAGTACAGCCATGGCAGCTGGGGTGCTCACACTGGTGCTTAAAATGTGCTTTAGCACTCTGAGCTCGCCCTGCAGGCTGTCTGGAGTCTTGTGGGTACTGGGCAGCTTCACCTCTAACACCTCAGGAATGCTTGTGTGGATAATCCAACAGCAGTCCAGAGATGCCAGTTTGAGCAGAAGTTTCCAGGAATTTGGATTTAAACTGCAGATAGGAAGAAATGTAGTGGATACATACCTATAATCTGTTTCTCCTGTTGCCACCATTTTTTATATTGTTTGGTGTATTGATATATTTTATATGAAAAAATTCCCGCAGTGGTGCCACAGGAGGCGGCTTCCCTCAAAGCACATTTATCCTGGGAATTTGCCTGCATGGTTTGGTTAAACCTCACTGAGTGGCTAACACATGGAGTACTCATAGAGGGTGTGTAAGGATAACTGGTGCTATTTCTTTGGCTCGTGCCTTCTCCTGGAGAAATTACAGTGCGAAAAGCAGTGTGGAGACTCCTTCTGTGCAGTGTGGTGCAGAGGAGTCTGCAGGGCCTGGGATGTAGGTGGCAGGACAGAGCTCAGCTGTTTTGTGCTTGGGCATCACTCTCAAGTGCTGCTCTGGGGTGTGTGGTTGTGAATTGGGGTAATAATTATTTTCTCAATAAAACTTAACATCTTTGCTTTCTTCCCTAGGAAGCAAAGGATTTCCTGAATTATGTTGTTCAGTGAGTATCTTTTGTCTCTATAATTGCTTATTATATGGAAACTATAGTCAAGATTGCTTTCTGGAGGAGGGAGTCAGAGTGGGAGTGATGCAGAAATTCCCTCCTTGTGGAATATATTTGCAGGAGGTGATTGTTGATGGTGGCAGTTTAAGCAGATATATTCTGGTTTGGGGACAGGGAAAATAACAGCAGACAAAATGTGTCGATGTCTGGGTGTTGCTTTGGTTTTGGCCCAGACATGAGCAGGTGTTTGATGTTGTGCTCTTTGTGCTCCCCCAGAAAGCTCCAGTTCTCTCCCCTGGCCCATCCCTGCCCTGTGCAGTTCCGGGTGGTGGATTTGCCAAGCACCCACCTGCTCTGCAAGGTGAAAACTCTCAACAAGGGCGATGCCAACTCCGAGGTGACAGTCTATTACCAGGTAATGTGTGCTGGGAGTGTGCTGGACTCTTCCCTCTGCCAGAGAGCAGGCTCTGGACAAGGATGTCACAGAGGGGACACAGACACCTCATGTGAGCACTGGCCCTGTCCCCCGAGGCTAAACCCAAGTGGGTTCTCACAGTGTGTGGGGTTCCCTGAGACCAGCACCGTCCCCTCCTGGGCTAGGGCTGGGAGCTGGGTTAGTGCTGTGGTGGCTTCCTGGTGTCCCCAGCTCTGATCTTGGGGGCTGGGCTGGGCCTTTCCCCTCGGGAAAAACCAGAACTTCTCCTCTGTCCCTGTTATGAATTGTCCCTCAGTGCTGCAGTCCAGGCTGAGAGCCACAAGTCACCTTGGCCTGAATGATCACATTAAAGCCACCCTAAATTCTTCATTCTCTTTTCTAGTCAGGTGCCAGGAACCTGAGGGAATACACCCTTATGGAGCTGCTTGTGGTAAGTCTGTGTTTGTGTCTCCTGAGTCAGCACAGTGTCTTCCCTGAAAACAGTGCTGGGGCTGAGGCCACGGGGCTGACCGGCCCCAAGTTCCTGCTGGGTGGGGGTCCCCAAGTTCTGCAGTGGGGGACAGTACAGGAGTGTTCTTGTAGCTCCCAGCCCACAGGACTGAGCCCTCTCAATGCCGTGGCTGTGGCTGGACAGGGGCACTGCAGTGTCCCCATGTTCTGTGTGAGTCCCCGAGAGGCTGCAGGGCAGTGTCACTTGTGCTGTAACTTTGTGCTGTTCCAGATGCACATGGAGGAGCCTTGCTTTGACTTCCTGAGGACCAAGCAGACCCTTGGGTGAGTTCTCTGGGGAGGAATTCTCCTGCACCTGCTCCTACACTCCTGCTTTTGCTGTTCTCTGATGGTTTTGCTCTGGAAATCCTTCCTGCACTGTGGCTAATTCCTGAGTTGTAATGGAAACAGCAACATCAACACCTCAAAACCAAAAGCACCCATCAATACAAGCTGCAAGCCAAGTTGCTTTTGATTTCTGTAAGAATTCCATCTATTACCACTGTGTTAACTCAGAATTATTCAGCATAAAGTTGTTCCTTCCACTTCCACACTCGGCCCCCCTTTCCCAGGGCTGTTTTCACAGCAGCTCTGTGGTGCTGAGCTGCCTCCCTCGGAGGCACCCTGCTACCTCAGGAAACTGGAGCAGGCTTTTCACGGCTCTGGGTCTCTCACTCTGCTTCAATTAGTTTGCAGGAACACAAACACTCTCCCAAGCTTAAAAGGATTTCCTAAAGCTAAGAAAACACTGAAATGCAGCAATGCAGAAAATAAAGGAAATAAGACTATTGCAAATTCAGATCTGAGATTTTTCTGTCTGAAGTACCAACACTATTTTAACTTGGAGGATGTCCTGTAAATGAAAAGTTAATCGTTCTTGGAATCATGGAATGACTCTATTGGTTTGTCTTTTTTAAGCTACCACGTGTACCCCACCTGCAGGAATACTTCTGGGATTCTTGGCTTCTCGGTCACAGTGGCAACGCAGGCAACTAAATACAAGTAAGTGCTCTGTGGGGAAAGTTCTTCACTTCTCCCAGCCTTGGCTGTGGGAGCTACATGCTCCCAGTTAATGGTTCACTCCTGTTTCAGGCCATGAAGGGTTTTTTTAATTCAAGGGAATGTCAGAAGGGGCATTGCTGAGAGTCACAACATTCTGACTCAACACCTGAATAAAGCAATAGCCTTAAGCTTCTTAAAACTGCAGTGGTCCTGACTTGAACAGGGCAAAGTAATTTCAAGATTTAAGTAAAATATCCGCCTGCCCTTTTGAAGCGTTTCTGCCAGGAGTGTTCAAATCCTGTAATTCCTGTTGAGCTGTTCTTGTGGCTCATGTTCAGCAGGGACAGCACGATTATGGTTTTGTTCAAAGCTGGGGCTTTGAGCTACAGGTATTTGACCTGGCAGAGTTGAAGGGTTATTTCAAAAATGTACAGCTTTTGAAAAATAATACTGTAAGTGAAAGCTTATTTAGCAGAGAATGCTGCCTCTAATTTTTCCATTTGGACACGTCCATTACTGAGGTGTGTGTCAGAAACCTCAGGATCCATCACATCACATTTTTAGTCCTGATCCTATAGGCTATAAGCCTGTGCAGGGCTCAGGGCTGCAGCTGGGGTAGCACAGCAGGTCCCCAACAGCATCGTGGCAGTGGCTCCTGGGGGGTGCCTGCTGACCTGAAGGCCCTGTGTTTGAACAATATCAGCTGAAACACAGCTAAATATGAGATATTGGCTTTATTCCCTGATCCAGGGAAAACTGGCCACCAGGTGTTCTGTTATGTGAGTTTTCCAGGGGATGAGGGAAGTGAGCCTGTCCCAAACCTTCCCTCATCAGCTGGGGGCTGTTCTGCTACTTTACCCATTAGCATTGTTTTGGGGATTTTTTTTTTTTTAAATTTTTCCTGCCTGATTTAATTATTTGACTCTCTTTTAGTTCTGAATTGGTTGACAGGAAAATAGAGGAGTTTCTTTCTTGCTTTGAAGAAAAAATCAAGGATTTAACTGAAGAGGCTTTTAGCACCCAGGTAAAACTTCATCCTGAAAAGTTCTTTGAACTGCAAAGTTCAGTTACAGCTATCTGGTGATTTTCTGAGGTTTTCTGGACAAAGGCCTCACCTTTTAAATCCTGCCTCTTGCTCTGTTCTGTTGTCTAAGCATCCCTTCTCTGGCCATTTGCAGTTAAGTTCAAAAAGCAAGACCTACCTTGTAACTGTAGTTAGGCTTTTCTTTCAATTGCAGTGAATAGGATGGTAAATTAAAGTAGTTTTAAGCCCTTTGAAACGAATTGTGTTTTTCCCATGTAGGTAACAGCTTTGATAAAACTGAAAGAATGTGAAGATTCCCACCTTGGAGAAGAAGTGGACAGGAACTGGAATGAAGTGGTGACCCAGCAGTACCTGTTTGACAGGCTGGCCCGGGAGGTGCGTTTTGCAGCACTTCCCAAAGCATGAATGGGATTTATGCTACTAGTGACACACTGGGTCTAAAATTACATGTTATTTTATAAAGGTTCTTTTATCCAAGGGGGTAGAGGTTGCAGAGAATCCTTTTTATGTTTAAAATTACTTGAATCACCGTGGTGCTGCTAAAAAGCTCATTCCTGTGGGTTTCAGATTGAAGCTCTCAAGTCTATTACACAAGCAGACCTGGTCAACTGGTTCCAAGCTCACAGATGCAGCCAGAGGAAGGTGCTCAGCGTACATGTGAGTGTCTGGCAGCTGTGTTGCCAACTTTGATAATCACAGTGCAGTAATGGTGGGGGAGAGAGCTGTAATGTAACTTTTACTGTGGTTATCCACATTTTTTACATTTCTAAGTATTGTTGTTTGAATTGCATTTCAGTATCTGAAGTTAATTGTCAGGGCAGAGAAACACTGAATGAGATCCAAATTTCTTTTTTGGTACCTTTTTGCCAGGTGATTGGATATGGAAAACACGAAGGGGACTCAGAGGTCACAGCTGTCTCAGGACAGAATTCTTCATCTAGTGAAATACCTCATCTTGTTTTTCTGCCCCCCTCCTCTTTGATGAGCAACATCACTTCCATCAAGGACATCAAAGCCTACACATCAACTCTGAATGTTCTCCCGTATCATAAAATATTAAAATAAAACTGGTACCTTGCCCTGCCCTGCTGTGTAATACAGGTGCTTTCTGCAACATCACCATCACAAACCTGTTTTTATTAAACCAGGGCTGTAGTGGTAGCTGGGATGAAGATGCCCATTCAGACACTGAGGCTTTCCTCAAGTTTCCAGCCAACCTCTCATCACTCACCCACGTTCATTATGAAGAGGCACAGCCCTGACATTCTCACTGCTGCCACGCTCCTCTCCAGCTGTGTGGAGCTGTGGGCTCTGCCTGTGTGTTCAGACTGCCTCGTGCACCATCCCTGCGGTGCTGCAGCAGTGGCTCAGCAAAGGATCTGCAGCTCTCCCGGAGCAGTGACAGTGGGGGGCAGGGGGAGAACAGCCCAAGGCTTCCATCTCACACTGCTTTTTTAGTTCTTCTGTATGTGCAACATAGACAAAATCAAGATGAAATCAAATAAAAGCTAGACTTAACTGTGGAGAGAAAACTAGTTTGATTGCTACATCCAGCTACTTACTTACTCAACCATTAGTAATTGATGCAAAAGCACAGCAATACAGACATTCCTGAAGTGCTGGCAAGGCTGGATGTGGAGTCCGAAAAAATTCTCCTGTGGATGCTGCAAATGCTCATTTTGCTCGTTCATTAACTACTTTAAGAAGTAGGTTTAGCTGCAAGGATTATTCCAGGGGAAAAAAATAACGTTCATACATTTCACATAAATCAATTTATCATGACTCAACTGAAAAACAGTCTTGCTGCAAAGGTTTATTATGAAATAAATAAAAAGTCCATCAGAGAAGTTTGAAAAATCTATTTTATGAAGCTTTAAGATGCATTGGGTAGAATTATCTATGGTTACATTTCAATCTCAAAATAACAAAGTTATTTTGGGCAAGACACTGAAATGCCAAAAGATTTGATTATCATACAGGTGGGAGATAACATTTATGTAGCATTTTCTAACAAACTGTCCCATCAGAGGAATCCTCATATTTACACATTGCAAACATCAGCGAGATTTAAATGACATCTTGCATTTTGTTTCTTGCTTTTTAAATATGTAGGACCCAGGAATATTACGCAACTGCTACCACCGCCGTGGCCTTCACAGTGGTTATACAGTGTCTGTGCTCCAGGGCCCAGCCTCTCCCTGCTGCAGAGGCAGCAGGAGCAGGGCCTGAGCCTGGACACCGCCAGCAGAGCGAGTCCCTGCTCGGAGCTGCTCAGCCAGGACACGTCGCCTCTCGTGAATTGCTTGTCTGTCTCAGTAAGTCCGGTATCCCTGAGATAGGAACCACTGCAGCTGGAGGGGTGGGGCTCTCCCCTGGTACGTTCGCTGGGGACTGTCTGGGATCAGCTGTAAACTCTGCTCAGCCAAGGCTCCAATGGTTGCTGGCTGTAGGACCCCTCAGTGCTTGCTGGCGGCGAGGCGCTTCAGCAGCGGCTCATCGTAAACCCAGCACTCCCCATCCTCGTGGAATAACTGGAAAGAAGCAATCACCTGTGAGCTTTTCTCGACTCAGCTGGAAAGGAAGAAATGCCTCAGGCTGAAGGGCATTTACCCTGCTGGAATAAAGCTCACCCTTGTTTCCCACGAGGTCTCATTCTCCTTCCTGGCCCTGGCCTCGGCTCTCTGCCGCTCCTCAAGCGCGTGCTTGGCAGCCGTGGCTGCGTCGATGTCTCTGATCTTCAGGTTGTAGGTTACATCCTTCCATAAGCTTGAAAGAGAAAGGGCAATGGAGAGTGCTTTATGGGAGCAGAGTGCTACAACTTGTAGACAGATCAGTGATTAAAGGTAGATCTCATGTCAGAGAAAGGGCAGAAAAGCCCCCAAGATCTATTGAACCAAAATTGTGCTGTTACGGCAGGAGGGAGGAGGCTGTGGTGGAGCTCTCCAGACCTCCCTGAACATTTGATCCCTATTATTTGTGACTGAGAACTCCAGGTCTCCTCTTCCCCCTTAAATCCCCAGCCTGCCTGTACTGGGCTCAGGGAGAGCAGAGCATGCAGTGCCTGGATCAGTGCACCCTTGGTCTGTACTGCAAACTGGAGTCTAACTAAAATAAAGTCTTAATGTTCCCAGTTAAGTGAAGTTCTTACCAGCGAGACTCAAAGTCGTCTTGGTCCTCCAATTTCCTTACCTTCTTCTTAATTGTAGGCATTTTCTTGGTATCTATAAAGACAGCGTTCTCCTGGAGTGGGAGATGAAAAAAATCAATTCTTCAGCTTGACTTTAAAGTTATACACCCTCACACTCTAAGTACATTGGTTGGCAGGAAATACATTGAAAATGGTAATTCTTTAGATTCTGTTCTTGTATAAAAATCAAGCTTCCTTAAGAATAAATGAACAAAGTAACTTCAGGACTTTAATCCCCAGTACATCTGGGGATTGCCCAGTATTCTTCTGGGCAGCCTCACAGGAGGTTCCAAATATTAATGTTTGCTTAAAATAAAAAACCTAACCCAGGATATCACCCCAAACTCCCTTGTTAAGTACAATCTTCTATTTCTGATGAAAAGAGAAAAAAGAAAGCAAGCTGTGTTACCCCTGTGGAGTACTTTGCATACATGACCCCATTCCATTCTCCTTCAATGGAGCAGAAGGGTTTCTTGTCATTTGGAGAACTAAGGAGAAACAAAACAGTCATTTCTCAGCTGTATTACAGCAACTGAAAAATCCTAAAGGATCAAAACTTGATGTTAGTTGCTGCACAGTCTGGTTTGTATCAGCCCTCGAAGTGTCCCTTCCCAATGAGAAGAGAGGAGGGTTCTGTTTTGGGAGCAGCTTGGCAAGAATGAGTTACATAAACCCTAACAGGAAGGGCTGATCAGGGTAAGACAGGCCTTGCCCGAGGGCTGCATCAGCATTTAGACTTCGGGAAAGTAGTTACAGGCCTTCCACACAGATTCAGGGTGGTGAGTTTAGGCTTAAAAATGTTTCACAATCAGCTTCTTCCCCAGGCCACTGGGAAACACAGGACGCCAGTTCTCAAATGGCATCAGTGTGTCAAGACATGATCTGAAACCAAGTTACAAACCTCATTTTGTCAGCATCCACTTACTGATATCACAGCACATCTACAAATATGATGGGAATTGTCTGTGTTGGGAGTGTGCACAGGGTTTAACCAAAATCCACCAAACCACAGGTAAAAAGAAGTAAAGTTTGCAGCAGAGCTTTAACTGACACACTTATGAACAGTATCCCAAGGCTTGCTGCAGTATTTGTATTTTCAGGAGAGGTAATGATGAAGACACTTTTGGTAATTCAGGGGAGCAAAGTTCCCTTTGGGAATCATCTGAGGATGGTTTTGAGCAGGATAAAGTAGGACACAGGCCTGTGCAGTTTCCTCTTACAAATTTGGCTTTAAATGGCATCCCATGACAGGTAATCATGAGCTAAGTTCTTCTGGGTGTTGCTGTTTCAGTATTTTACACTCCTGACTGTCTTGTTAAAAGCGCTGGCATTTAAGGAGAGAAAAAGTGAGATGAAGAAAGCTGCTTACAAAATTTCAGCTGTAATTCTGTGCTTCTTTCCTCCATAAAATGGTTTTGTGTGGAAGACAATGGAAGCGTTGTAACCTGTCTTTGAGCAGCTAATGCTGCACTCTCCCCCAAGCTCTATCCATGGCACAGTGAGAATAGACCTGCAATTATAAATGTATAAATGCACATATTTATAGGCTCTTGACCAATAAATATTAAGCATGGAACATTACAAGGCATTAAAAATGAAAATACCAATTAGAACATTTACTTGCCTTCCATAGCCATTAGGAAAAGTCAAAATATAGTGTTCATCATGATCTAGGCATGTGACACACCCTGTTAAAGAAAAATAAAAATAGATTTAAAAAACATTAAGCAAAACCTCTACAGAACTTTTCACAATGATCTGTTTAAATATGTCATTAAAAACAGGCGCCATGAAAAGGAAAGGTGAAGAGCTTTATTTTTAATGGATGCTGAGAATTCCCAGCTTCTGGAGGAGGCAGGGATGGCTGTATTTTTGGGAAAAACTGGACCTAAAGTGACTTCAGCACACAGAGTGTGCGGAAGGAAGCTCTGATTCCCAGATACATAAACTCCAGTTACATAAATTGAACCACTGATTACGTTTAATACAACTTTAAATAATTTATATAAATTATTCTATGAAAAATCCTAGTTGCAGAATTTAATTTCTCTCTACTGTTAAATTTACACACACATACCTTGCCCTATGTTATGGACCCCAATAGACATTCCTAGGAATTTGGACTTGGTCCATATGTGAGCATTGAACTGTATCCTCTTGCTAAAACACTCCGCGTAAAATGCTGAAACTGAAGGAAGAGGTATTAAAAACAGCAGGATGAGACATGGATACCTTTGTTTCCAAATTCATTCATCAGAAAGTATCTCCAAGTGCTTCCCACTTAGGTGGCAACAGAGTTTGCGATTAGTTTCTCACAAAACAGTTTATAATTGTTCAGCTTTTATAAATTTTCAGCTTTTAAATCGGGAGAGGAAGTGTAAATCCGAGATTTAAGCCAAGAGCTGATTTTATTGTCACCCCTCTCCAGCTGCCACCTCTGCTGGCAAAGCTACTGTCACAACTTACTTGGAGGATGGTGAGAGACCTGCTCTGCCACAAAGGTGACGTTGCTTTTACTGACCCAAGGGACTGGTCCTTCCGAGACTGGTTCCTAAAAATATATTGCAGTGGTTTTAATGGATTTGTCAGTTTGCTGATGGCGAATAACTCCTTAGTCCTGGAACTATGATGCTTTCTAAAGAATAGAGTTCCTACTCTCTTCTTTTGAAGTATAAATATCTTTGTTTTAATTGTCCCCAAATAAAACAGTTAAACTGAAAGACTCATGTATAAACCCAATTACAAAATAATATTCAAGTGGCAGAAAGAGTTTTCATTTTTGCTTCTGAAGAAGCCTGATCTGCATATTAATCATGATCAGATTTCATGTACCACAAAACCATAAACTAATATTCATTTCCTGTGGCAAAGAATGCAAAGTGTAATTAATTCATGGTTAGAAGCAATGCAGGCACAAATACAACACTGCCTTTATGCCAGCAAATTGGAGTGCAAGCATTCACCTCAGAAACAAGATTTGAGCAAATGAATTGGTGGGAAGCAAATGAAATGGGACAAATACACGGTTTATATCCAAATAATCACATTTACTTAGATGTACTACACTGAGGCTACAAGAAGCATCTCAGAGCAGCACTTCCTACATCATCATCTGCAACTTCCCAAGGCGAGAAGCCTAAATGTGGTGTCAAAAAAGAAAAACAACAAAAAACCCCACTGGGCTGCACTGATTTAAAAACAAAAATATCAGAACTTTGGAAAGAAAGGAATTCATAATCAGCACTACGAAGCAGTTCAGGAAAAAAGGACATTTTCAACATGTCAAGTAATTCTTTAAAAAACAATGAATTTTGTTATGCAAGGTATTTTAAACTTATGTCCAAAGAAAACTAGGACGGAAGGAGGGAAATTGGTTAAGAAATTGCTACAGTCTGTTGATTTGCCACTTGAGCACAGCATAAGCCATTTCAGTCAGCGACTTAAACAAAGCTTTGGGATGCATCCCTGCATTGTGGGCACCAAAAAAATACACCACAAGAAACTCACCATGTCATCTTCTCCTTCAGTGCCAGGCAACACCCAGTGGCATCGAAAGATCTCCCCCAGAATGGGATTGTAAGGCTTTTTAGCAACTGACCCTTTCCTTCCTGCATGGAAAGCTGAGAGGTACCATTTAACCACTTGAACCATCCGCTCCTTGGGATCCTTCTGGTCACTAATGCTACATGGGGAAAAGAGAGGGGAAAAAAGGAAGGCAAAATGAAATATATGCAGGTACCTTGGATACAGGAAAGTTTTATGGGTGCTTGGTTGTTTTACAATTAGAAGTTTGACTGATTTGACTATTCTTGAAGTTTAAATCAAAATCCAAGCAATATTCTTCAAAACTACCAACTACTGGCAGCCCACAAGTGCCATAACCAATATAAGAATCAGTGAATGTTCCTGCTCCAAAGTCAAATACTCCCTAAACAAGTCCGGGTGTGCAAAGAAGTCAGCATACATTTCCAGCAGCGACCTTCTTTCCAGGATAAATGTTGGAAGCACAACCTGAGCGAAGAAAAACCAACACGTTTAGGTGAAGGAATTTGAACACCATGTACAAAGCCAACTGTACTCACTGTGAGCAGCAAACAGAACACCCACAGCTTCGTGTGCTCTAAGCTGATTGTGAGCTCGAGCTCACCAATGAGTTCTGATATATGCAGGTCAGTTGGTATCTTCTATAAACCACAAGATTCAAAAGGAACAGTCTCACCCTACATGGATTCAAATCCCACTCAGAGCATATCAAAAGCTGTTCTGATTTACAGTATCACTGGTGATTTAATTTCATCTCCTTGAACACTCCATTTTCAGTCACAGTCAAACATTCACTCTTGCAGTCCCCTCCTGTTTTGTGTCTCTATCAAGATGAAGGTTAAGCTCTTCCCTACCACCTCCCAAAGGTTCCACTCTTGTGGATCTGCTCAGTGTGATCCAGTGTCAATTACTGTTGCTGACAAGGTACATGCTCATGAAGCTTCCTGGCAGCCTAAAGAGATCAGTAATTCTCAGCTATTCCAGGAATTCCCAGACCAGACACAGTTTGGATCAATTCCTACTCAGAACTGCCAGAAAGCCTTGTGCAGTTTGCTTGTGAGCTTCTGGCTGTTTCCCCAGAAAAGTGTTATCATTTTATTATCTACTGTTCATTCCAGACTGGACAGTTCAATTCAGCCACTTAAGGAAACTTAAGGATAGGATTGATGTCTCCTACCCTTTTACAGTCTGGAATTACTTGTTTAAATTTAACCAAGCTGCCTGGAAAGACCAACACCTTCAGAATGCTGTTCATTCAGCCCTCAGACAGACACCAGCGTGAATCTCATTCATGAAAAATCCAACCCTTTACTTGCCAGACCCAACTGTAGCATTTCAAAACACACAGGCAACTTATTTACTCATTGAGATCCCAGTTAAGCAAAGCATTTCACTAGATGGTTACTTTTCCCTTTTACTTTATGTTTTATTGAATGTCATCATCTTTGTGGATCTTTGTTCTAGGAAGCTAAAGACAGGAGTAACATTTCAGCATTCCCCTTATGCCAGCCTCACAAGCACTCCAAGAATTAGGTTCAAAGAGAACAAACAGCTACTTTCCATAGCAAACTGTTTTCCCAAACAGGTTTTTTGCATCTAGACACACTTCTTCTGCAGCTATTTTTCCCCTTCCAGAATTCCAATTCAAAAATACAATACTGAAGAGATTATAGCTTAACTAGCTCTCAGACCAAATCAGCAGTTAAATTATTACGTAAACCTTTTTTTTTACACAGAACTCAGGATTTACTCCCCCTCCCATCCCCATGAACACCAGCAAGTTTACCTTGGTTAGGTCCATGCCTAATCTCACTTGTGACAAGAGATGCATGATAACACTTTTATGCTCCTCCACTGACTCTCCTTCCCCATCATCTTCTCGATCGTCGGGAGGATCGAAGAGATCTGAAAGACCAAATGGCTTTTGTTTTACTCCAAACCTTCACAGAGACTGTATTTAATCAGCATATCTGCAACTGTCAAAAAATCCAGGTTATAAATCCTACAATTCAGCAATCTTCCATTAGTAAAGCAACACGGATAAGCCACTTGTCATATACATATACAAATATATATATATATGATCCTGCATGTATTGACTTGGCTTACACACAGATTAACAATCAATATCTCCTTACTGAAAGCTCACACAGGCCACTTACCAGCATCATTTGTGCCATTAGACATGGAAGAATTGAGGGACTCTGTGGTATCTGGACGTTTCAGGCTGCTGCCTGTGCTGCTCCGAGTCAGGACTGCAGCAGACCCTGAAGAACTAAAGAAGAGTAATAAATTCTCCCAGTTCAAATTAAGTAATTCAGACCAAATTATTGTAATTTGATATTCACAGACGAGATTTAGTGATAGACAGCAATATATGTGCAGTAACAGACATTAATACATGTGGTACATGCTAATGCACAGAAAGCTCAGAATGGATTGCAGCTGAAGGAATGGGACAGCCTGCAGCCTCAGATAACACCTGAAGGCAGAAAACAGCTGACTAACTCCTCTTTGAAATACGCAGCATCTCTTAAAATTAATTTTCCAATTAATAGAAAAAGAAGAGATTTTGGGGAAAGGGTGCCAGCTTCAAAAAACATATTTTAGCAAACTTGAGAGGGAAATGGCCATTTACCAAAGACTGTAGCAAATGCCTGTGAAATGCACTGTGGTCTCACTGTGGCCTTCCAAAGTTTGTTTTGTTAGAGTTTGTCAACATCTATCTGATGGAATGGGAAGCAGCAGAGGAGAAATCTGCCTCCCTCACAGACCCCTGTCTGTGGCTGAGGGCTGGGGTAATCTCACTCTGTTAGACAAAGTGGCTTTTTTGCCTCCCCCACCTTTTTAAACCAACTTCTGTAAGCAGACAAGCCATGCACTTGTAGATGAAAACTGCACTGAGCACACATTGCACACTGGCAGCTACTTACTCCATACATCGCTTTGGGGAAGAACTGCTCTGGTAGAATTCATCAGCATCATAGAACTCATCCTCACTGCTTGAGTAAGAAAAATCTGGGACTGTATTTGGAGACAGGTTGACATGGCTTGGAGAGGTGAGACTGCTGCTAGGTGCTGATTGCCCACTCCCTGTGGAGTATTAAAAATTACAGACTCAATAAAAACAAATTCTTTCAAAATCCACTTATGATGAGAATTGTTCAAATCAATAAAGACTGATGTGAACTCAGAAGAGGAACTTCCAAAATTGAATGCAATAACTAGGCAGGCTCATATTGAGTTTAACAGGTAAGGTCACAAGGAAGGTCACAAGGAAAATCAAGAGCACAGAACACCAGTAGAGTTTAAGGGTCATGTTTTCCCCAATTACTGAAAGAATGCAATGCTGGAGACATGAAGGGAAGCTGGAAACACTCCTACATATTGTGTATATATGGTGGGGAGAAAGAGCAACATAACTGATTTTAACAAAACACTGAAATTGGTGTTGATTAAAAGCAAGATGGAGGCCAATATATTGTTGTCTTAATAACTAATTACACAGTTTCTTCTATTTCAAGAAAAGTTACCCAGAACTGTACCTGTACTGTTTGGTGTTGGAGTCTGATTTCCGAGTGATGCTACTACAGGTCCCACTGGCAAAGAGGAGGGTCGCTGCTCTGACTTGCACAACTGAGCAGGTTCTAGGGGATATTTCAATATGTTAACCCCAAAATTAAAAAGGAGATTCCCCATTATTTCAGCTCACCTCCAAAAATTAAATAATTTTCTCTAAAAGCCATTCAGACAGAAAAACATGAATCTAATTTTACCTAGTTCCTTTTTTTACTAAAGAAAGATGGCATTAAAAAAACAACCTATTGTTCAGCTAGAAAGCATTTCCCTTTTCTGAAAATTAGTTTCATTTATTTTTTAGAAGTGTGTTAGAGATATAAGCCAGTAACTGAGAGCAAGTAAAATACATCAGTTTATCCACAGAAGCAGATTCAGCCGATGGCTGAGGCTGCTCCGTGCCTCCCGTTCCTCCCCTTGCTCAGCCCCTCCGAGCTGAGGGCGCAGCACGAAGAGCAGGCTGCCCTTGTCCTGTGTGACACAGAGCCTGTCCCCTCTCCCCTGGGCTGCAGCTGCTGCTCGTGGCTGTTTCCCAGCCTACCTGGGAGTGTGACAGCTTGGGAAGGCATGGTGCTGATTCCCGATGGCTCCAGAGGGCTGGGCTGATACACGGCGTCCACGGGGTTTATGGTGCTCTAGGCAAGAGAGAGAAAAACACTTTTTTCCCCCTCAATTCAAACAAACAAAATAAAGCATAGACAGCAAGAACATTGTGAGCACGAGAAATGCCCAAATGCAAGAGAGCGAATTCCTGAGAGAGGAAGCAAAACACAAATTGACAGTTGAGGACATGAGAAATACTTTCAAATTGGCAATATTTTAATTCTTTACACAGACTGCACACTAAATTGAATTTGCTACAGATTTGAAGCATCCTAGAAAGAATTCTGATTTCAGGTTATAGCTTCTGGTATGCCTTCCAATGTCCATTAATTAATATTGCATGCAAAGAGTGGAAAGTCAGATGCAAATTAACTGCCAAAAATTAGGATAGGTAATCTGTATTTTCAATTTTTATTTCTTTTTTCAAAAATTGATTTGTCCAGACCACAGCAGATCAACCCATAAATCAAAACAAGAATCATCAACATGCTTAGAGCAATGAAGCAGCTTTGTTGCCAAAATTCTTGCCAAAGCAAGATGACAGTGCTCAGTGCAGCTCAGCAGAGGACATCTCAACCTACTTCTGAACGTGGGCACTTGGGAAATGAAGCACCAGGTCAACTCCATGCTCCCAAAAGTCACTGCCTTCAATGCATGTTCTTGGGTTTTATGTATTGTGCCCTTGGAAACCTAAACTGCCAAGTCTTTCAATCCAAACTATCATCTAAGCACTGTTTGTTATTTATGCTTACACACAACCACCAGAACTCCTTGGTTGTTAGCTGGTAAAGAGCACATAAAACTCTTTTCCAAACACCTTGCAATTTAAACCCCTTGATCTGTCAGAACTGTGAAAATCTTTGCTCAGTTTGCTCAGAAATTCAGTCAGTATGTTCCTCCCTATCCTCTTTTACAGAACAGTATTTAAGAGAAGTCTACAACTGTTCTCCTCTCCCTTTAGTCCATTAATTTCTATTTGCATTCAGGCTGAGGGAAACATGCTCATTTTAACCTTCCTCCCATGTTCCTACAAAAGGCAGATTTCTTTCTTGCCTCTTTTTCTGTAATTCTGAACTTTATCCTACATTTGGATGTTTGGACAATGCTCTCAGACACACGGTGTGGATTTTGGGGCTGTCCTGTGCAGGATTTGGAACACTATGATCCTTGTGGATCCCTTACAACTCAGGACACTGTATGATTCTAAAAATCAGTGAAAAGTCCTATTACTTTTTTTATAGCACAGGATTTATTTAACTGAAAACAGAACTATTATTCTCTGTTTATCTCTAAAAAATCTCCATGAAAAACAGGCATATAAGTAGCCCTCTACATTTTGATTGGTGTAACTAACCAATATACAAATAATCCAGTACATATCCTGTTAGTCAACTGTATTCCAGCATAAAACCAATGTCCCTTACACATTACTTCACCTGCTTGTGGAATTATGCATTCAACACAAGAAGGTCCCTGTTCCACAGACTTCACAGTTTCAAATAATGATCCTGTTTTAAGACTTAAAAAGCATGATGGTCCCATGATACATAGGATACTACTGCTATCTCTGCCTCCCTTATTTTTTAGGGAAACTAATAATCCACATGATACAGAACACTGGTGTGATAAAGAAAGAACAAAGTAACTCTGATTTTCTATGCAGGATCATAACCTCCTTAAACAATTCTCCATGCTGCAACATGAACTGGGGCTTCTTGTTGGATATTTTGGGGGGTGCCTTCATGGGTTAGAAACAGATCAAGGCAACCTGGAAGTCTCCCACTCAGAGTTTTGTAACAATTTAATAACAATCACACAGAAACAAAACTCATCCCACATGGCAGCAGACATTGATCAGATTTCTGCCTAAGTTTAAAGTGAAATCCTGACCTTTAGCCCAAGCTGACGTTGACCTCCACAGCATCACAATTTTAGACTTCATAATCACTGCTCAATAGTTAATACACTCCTACAGAAATATTTTTTTCCTCCCCAGTATAAATCAGCACACAGATAATGAGACGAGTGGTTAATCAAATTCAGACCATATCAAACTGCAATATCTCTATCAAATTTCCGAGTTGCAAACCAAATGCAGGTCACCTATCCCTGCAGAATTATCTACCTGCATAACTTCTCTTTTGCAGGGGACATCACAGAACTTGTTCCCTCACACTAAGACCTGAATTATGTGACATCTGCAGGGCACATAATAATTCACTTTATTTATGATTAGCATGCAAATAAAATGTGTATCTTTACTCCAAAGTTCACACCAGAAAATTCTATTGCTAAAGCTTTTTGTAGTGGAAAGACAACTAAGGCCTGAGAACTACTGTCAGCTCTAATGAAAACACATTAGGATTTTTTAGAGATTTTACCGAAACCAATCTCCTATTAAAAGTATCTGAAATGTACTCAAGTGACAAAAAAAGAACAAAGAAAGAGAAATCACATGTGACCAAAACCAAAAATGACAGAAGTTACATTAAAAATGCAGAAGTTCTATTAAAGAAGAAACATTGCTTAGACAGACATAACACAAGTCTGCATCAAAGGAGCAGCGCTGTAGCAAAGACAAACTACTTGAAGCACACGGAGAGCAGATCTATTTCCTACACAAAGATACTTCAGATGGAACATAAAACTATTTCTATCCCAGCAATTTCCCTTTCATCTGTTCACATGGCAGACTTTTATCTAAGTGTTCAGTCACAACACTGCTGTTCAAGACACTCCATACAAAAGTGACCATTCTATTTTCTAAAGACAAGGGTGTTAGGCAACCTCAGGAGCTAAGGACTCAAAAGGAACTTTAACAAGACACTGGAAGCGGTAAATTAGAGAAAGGAAGAAGCATGTTGCAAAGTGAGTGGAAATTCAGGTCTCTGTTCACATGTTCTGCAGAATTAAAAGGAGATAAAGATTAGATTTAAACTTACTATAAGTCCATCTGCGTGCTTCTCCTCATTATTTTGGTCCTTAAGGAAAAAATGTTAAAAATATCAACATAACAATCTTGCATGACTTATCAGTTCTGTGCTAAGCAAGAACAGCGAGTTTCCCTCAGGAATGTTTACATTTTCAGCCATAAAATGTTCCTCACCATGTGACACAATAACTAAACTTGGAAGACAATTCCACACACAGCCACTGCACCTCTGAACATCAGCATTTCCTGAGGGCCTGTCCATGAGTCAAACAATTTCAAAAATATCCTCTCTTCACTGCAGAGTACAGTTAGGCTTTATAATGTGAGCGCCTCCCAAATATCTAAAAGCTCTCTAAAATATGCTCTGCAGCTCCCATAAGTCCCTGAAAGATGAAGTTCTCAGTTTCTGTTACTAGCACACAAAGAAAGGCAGAAGTAAGTTAAAATAAATTGAAAGGTTTTAACTTTTACTATCTGGCATCAACTAGATTTTAAAATGTTTTTTGACTATTTACTATCTCAGATTTTGGGGGGTTTTGCCTACAAGCATATGTGAAAGAGCAGGCAATGCATGGAAAACTCTGTCCTCAGGGAAATGACACAAGCAGCAGATGAGTTAATACCAACCTACTGCCAGCAGTTTTAACACTGTACCAGCAACAGTGTAAATTCCACTGAACACTAAGGCAAATCCAAAACCCTGCTGCTGCAAAGTGCACATTAGTCAATATATCAATCCATAACTTTGCCCAGTGTGAACTTTAAGTCTTGTCTGCAGAGTATTTCCCCGGATTTCTAGTTACATTTATAAGGAATAAGGAAAAAAAAAGAGCTGTAAGTAGTATTAAGAAAGTTGGCACATATTTATACTTTGATACTTAATACATCCTTCCTTAGCTTATACAGTCAGCAATAGGCTGTCCAAATTTCACGTCTGCTAGCTGACATTTTTGAAGCCTGGCTTTCTGTGATAAAAGGAACACCAAAGGCAACGAGTTCCACTGGGTTGCAAATTTACAGAATACATAATTTTTTTCCAACACATAAAACCCCCATGTTGTATCCGTCATCTCTAAGACCTAAGAAATAAACCGCAAAGATGCTGCATGAGTGCTGATGCTTGCTGTCCCACATCAGTAATGCACCATCAACAGCAGCAATAAGGTAAGGAAGGCAGAAATTCCCCAAAACTGGGCAGGCAAGACTGCCAGAAACGATGGAGTGAAAAAGAGAAGGGAAAGATGCAAAACTAAATATCTAAATTATAAAAGCTATTCATAACACACATATATTTCTAAGACTGAGGTTTACCATATCACTGGCAGACCATTAGATGTATTTTACATCACACACATCAGCAGAGCTGGACACCTTCAACTGCCAGACACACAAAGGGAACAGCACAGGTCAAACGCTCCCCCTGCCCATCCCACTTCATTTATTTGGATTGCTTTGTGATAAGCAAAGAATATGCATTATTATATATTTCTGCTTAGTTGGTATTTACTTCATTATTTTGAAAATGTCATGGGTCACCTCAGTATGAGTGGCACAATTACACACTTGATTTACCAGCGAGTTTAATGCAAATTTAACTGTCCAAATACTAAGACAGGTAAGAATCTATGAAACAGAACGACTTAACACACAATTAAAGAAAGAAACAAAGCAAAACTCAAACAACCAAAAATCCAGGTTTGCTTCAATGTTCCAAATAAATCCAAATAATAAATAGCTGTGTGTTTGAAACAGAGAGTTTCAAGTATATAGAGAAATGTAACACTCTCAAGGTACACAGATTGGCAAGTCTGTCTCCTAATGAGAAAGGCACTGTAGAAGAAAAAATGGGGTGCAGGGTGGTGTTAATATGATTTCTTTGCAGCAGTGTCAGTCAGCAGCCATACTGGCCCTACAGATTTGGGAAAAAAGCTTGCAGAATCTTTGAAGGTTCTCTACTGGAGAGCACAAAGCTACACTCAGGCACAACACATTTTTACACAGAGATTGCATCATACATACAACCTGCAGAACTGGGAAGAAAAACCCCAATAAACCCCCATGTATTAGAAATTTTCTACAGCAGTAATAAATCAGGATACCAACACAATTTATAGAAAAAGTGTAGGGGGGAGAATGATGACAGAATTCCCTTGTAGTCAACAAGTACAGTTGCCTGAGAGATAAAGAATGTGAAGAGATGAAGCAGAAAAAAGGTTATTTAAGTAGTGGGAAAATTCTTTTGACTATATGGTGATCAACATCTTCCAATTAGCTGTGCATAAGGCACCCCTTTAACCCACCTTGTCTTCAACAGCCCCAAAAGAGTTTTAGATATGGTTTAGCAAAAAACCAACCAAAAACCCCCACTCCTTAGTGGATAAGCTCATCCATTTACACTGGTTAATATTTAGCGGTACTGAAAGAAGGACTTCAAGGTCTGATTTAGTGCAACTAAAAGCAAGTGTTAGTACCTTTGGGGGACTCAAATTCCACCTACCTTTCCACTTACATGAGAGCTGGAGCAGTAGAGCACTGAACCTGACCTAAATGACTACATCTGCCACTACCAGTGTTGTCCATTATCAGCAAACCACCCAAAGAACTTCAAAATATGCTTTGCATCAGCATAAGATAAGTGGTCATGTTTGTCTATCCCCCAATAAACTCACACAGAGCAAAACCAGGATTGGATATTCAGCAGGAACAAGAAAGAACTCAGCTACCTATTACCAGCTCTGATCAACAGCCTGAAAAGCAGAATATAATTCTGCAATTTCATGTTTGCTAATTACATAGCAGAGCTTTTTAAAAAGAGGAAAATTTCACAGGAATTAAACCCTTGTGAAAATAAGAACTATTAAATACATTTATATAGTAATTAAGAAAAAATGAGCAAGTAATTTGTTTTAGTTTCTCTAACAGCTTCCTCAATACAATAAATGATATATAGATAAGAAAATCAGCATATCACCATTGAATCTATCTACCATTGACTCCATCAAATCCCTAAAAAATGACCTACAGTCGACTGACTTCACTGCACTGAAACATCTCTAAATATATTTAAGACTAAAAAACAGCAAATTAAATACTGACAAGGCTTTTCTTGCTGGCACTACAGAGAAGGATTTAAGTAGTATCAATGCATGTTAAATAAAGACTGCTCCAGCTCCAAATTCATTGTGGCACGATTTCAGTACTTCAACCCTCCTACTTGTAAAAAAATTGGTTTTGTATAAACCTGCTAGTTAACAATTTCTTCAGAATTCTTAAGTAATAGATATGAAACTTGAATTTCACAAAATATGCACTGATCCTTTTAGTGAATGACTTTATATCCTGTAAGATTCTAAATACTTCCATTTTCACTGCACTCAGTTTTGTACAATATACCTGGCATCTAAAATGATGACAAACAGCAGTATTGCATTCAAAAGCTGCAAAAAATAGTTCATCTAGATTACAGAAAAAAAAATTGAAGAACCTACACCTATTTCTGGATAAATCAGAATGTGTTCTGATTAGATCAGCCTGAAATTCTGAAAATACCTTTATTTCTGTGCAAAACACCACCTTCCTCCACTTTGGTCACAAGATATAAATCAGCAGTTCATAATTAACATATCCTAAATACAGTATGTTAAACCTGTAAGGGCAGAGCTTGACACAAAGTAAATCCAAAACTCCCCAAATTTTAAAATCTAATGAAACATGTAGGTGAAAAACGTAAGTGCATTACCCATACTGCATTCTCAAATAATGCAATTATAACTTCAAGAAGTTCCAACATCATCCTGAACTTCAGACCTGTGACAGAACTTGCCAAACTGGTTTAATTATTTACACCATGTTTCCCCCCTTCTTACTTGTTTAGCCACATTCTTAAATGAAGCAGAAAGAAGAGTTTTGTTAAGTTTCTGTTCTGTCACCCTGACATTTGTCCAAGTTCTTCTTTAGTCTAATAGCAAACTCTGCAAAAGAAAGTTTATCTGAAAGAAAACTCAAACCAACATGACTGTTACCATGAGCAATAACAGGACTGTCTGCTGTGGAACTCAGTATTTCAGAAACTTCATTAAAATAATAGCATAAATCAATTTAAAATGTTTTCTTTTTCCCGGATCATGCAGAAGGCACTTTTAAGTTTCAATCAAATTAATGCTGTATCATTAAAATTCAGAATAGTTTACAGTGTACTTACTTTAGCAATCTGTAGCAACACAATGCAGTGTTTTATTGATTCTACCATGCTCTAGGAAAACAAAAATATCAGAAAAAAATTTATTACTTTCCCGTAATATTTTCTAATTATTGGTTATACAGAACATTGGGTGTGAACTACATGGACACTCACTTCTGTAGAACTCCTATTTTCCCTTCCCCTTTTTTTTCCAGAGACAAAAGCACAACAGCAGAAAACTGAAGTTTCCAAAGCCACACGCAAGGCAGGCTGTCAGGGTGAAACGGAGGTCAGCTCCAAACCCCCAGAGGGTTGCAGGCAGGTAAAGTGGCACGGGAAGAGAGGCTCAGGGAGCTGGGCTTGTTCCATCTGGGAGGAAAAGGGTCCGGGAGACCTTTTCAAGGGGCATTGATATCTGACTGGGATGGCAGGGGAAGAGAGGACAGAGCAAGACTCTTCTCAGCAGTGCCCAGTGACAGCACAAGCAATGGCCACAAATAGAAATACAGGGAAATCACCTCAAACACAAGAAAACACCTTTTATTCTTTTATGGATCATCAACCACTGGCACAGGCTGTCCAGAGAGGCTGCAGAGCCTTCAGCCTTGCAGTTTCTCAAAACCCAAGCTAGATTTGGTCCTGAGCAACCTCTTCTAGCTGATGGTGCCCCAAGTACAAGGTTGGACTACAGGCCTTCAAAGACCCTTCCAACCTCATCTATTCCATGATTCCAAGGTGCTGGACAGAAACCTGAACACAGCACCAGAACCAGGCTGCCTCTACCATCACAGTGTTGGGCCTAATACAGATTCCTATTTTTCTGTAAAAAGACCTTAAAAACTTTTTCAAGAAAATATGGTGAATTTCAGAATCTATATATAAGAGATATAAAAACTGAAGAAACTTACACTAGTTGTTTCTTTGAGACCTTCAATTTTCTGTAAAAGAAAAATCAGAATAGTGTGGTTAAAGATGAAATTTCCAGCATCTGGTTTGACCTAAATACTGCATAAACACAATATTTTAATTTTAAATTGAGAGACGTAAAAAAGCCCTTAACCAACATGTTAAAGACTACCTCCATATATAGACACAATTATCAAGACAAGACTGAAGTCAAATTGATAATTAAATCTTAGAGAGGATAATGGTAGGAATTTCTAAGCAATGACATTATACACATTTACCCATTAAAATCTATCCTTCATTTTTGCACAGCATCAACAAAAATGAAATGCAGCATGAAGATTCTAAGCTCACTTTGTATCCTTATAAAGCGCACTGAACGCTGGCACATTTCAACACCATTACATGAAATGACCATCATTCAAGTACAGTAAACATTTGCAGTTAAGCACAGTTTAAATCAAATCACAGAAAATAACAGTGCACACATGTTCTTGCTCTTTCTAAGCCTCCAGTAAAAGTGCATCTGGAAATCTGCCTACTTAATTTTATCTAGAAACAGTGGTTCATAAAGATTTCCTGTGTGGAACTGCACCTCAGGCATGCAAAAGGCATCTGCATGCCATGTTACACATCAGCATGACCTGGTTCAGGAGCAGATGCTTCCTGTTGATGTCCTTGGCTCTGTCTGCAGAAGGCAAAATCACTAAACTGGACTCAGCACTGAACCTCTACTAATGCAATTACAGGAACTCCTTGTTGTGATTAATTTGGCTCATGTGACTTGAGTCACAATCTTCTTGATTCCTGAATAATCAAAGTGTGTAAAGGATCCTTTTCCCCCACCAGGCATTGTGAGCCAAAGCCTACACAGTACGAGAGGAACATGCAGTTATGAATCCACAGGAATGAACAATTTGTGGATTAAAAAGAAAACAAATGCAGTGATAGCCTCTCAGGCAATTCCTGGGGGAAAATTTTCAGTTGTGCCCTAGATATTACTCAAAGGATGCTGTACATTTTCTTCAGGATTAATTGGCAAGAGCTGGACAAACAGAACCCAGACTCAGCCCTTCCTACTGGAAAGACTGGACCATGTTTATCTACAATGTGTAGATAAACATATCAGGGAAGTTATATCATGAAGTTATATTATATTTACTCCTGCTGCTAGCAGAGAAATATGCCAACAGCTAAAAATTCCTTTGCTTTGTTTTTGTTTATCACGTCTCTACAATACTTCCAGTCTAAACTTTATCAACACATATTGAAAAAAAAATTTAAATATGACAGCTTAGAAGTTCTGAGCCTTTTAGCATCAAAATAGAATAGGCAATGTACCCAAACAGACAGATCTTGTTGGATGAAAGATGATGCAGCTGAAAGAAATCATTCAGTCTCAAGGCTTTACAGCCAACTGGAGGCAGCCATCAGCAGCTTTGATCATTCTTTACCTACATTTTTTCCATGTTAAAGAGTATTTACACACCAAACAAACTGAGATCTCAGTCCCTTCAGTGACATCACCTTTGCTGAAAATAAGAAAGTGATCTCAGGCCATGTGATGCAATTCAGTGATGTTGGTTTCTCCCCACCCATCTGTAATTTTCCGAACAAAACACTAAGGCATTGTTATTCGTACGCACAGGTACAGAAAAAAGGGTAATTTGATGTCGAAGATCACATGGAAGACCCGAGAGGGGAAAAAAACCTCAGGACAACCAAGTTTCCAAGGCTTTTCCACAAATTATAGAACCATTGTTTATTCCTCTATGAACATGAATCCTTTGTGAGCTGACCAAATTAAGCAGTAAGAGCTTGCACTGATCCAGTATTTTTCACGTGTGTGCTCTGTGACCACCTTGCAACAACACAGCACATGGAACTTTGATAATTTAGACAACACAAAATTGTAAGGAAAACCATAAGCAGGTATGTTGAAGATAAAATACATTACCAACTAAAAAAAAACCGTGAAGCATTTACTACTAACATTTATCACAATCTTCTCTTTTCATCATCCCTAATCTTTGAAACCCACTGAAGATAAAATTTTAGTAAGACAGTTCCCCTAGTTTCAGGTAGTGAATACACATATTTTCATCTGAAACATCAATTTCCTGCAGATTTACATTTGCAGAATGCAGATTTACAATTGCAGAATGCAATTTGCTATATTTAATCTAATCAAACTGCAGGCTGCTGCTGAAACTACTCCGTCTACTTGCTGCTCATTGCATCTCCTTGACATCTGATTTTTTAGGAAATTACTGAGAAAGCTAATTTTATCTCATCCGACATGATTTTTGCCTCATTCAACAATCATGTGACTACAGAGGGATCAGCTCATCCAGCACAGAGGCAGCAGAGGCACGTAGGGGTAGCTGACTCATGGCTGAAATCTGTAAGGTGCAACCTAATTCTGTGTGCTCAGCCTTGGATTTGCTTCACAAAAAGCACTTGTTTTGAACCAAACAGCTTAAGCAGGCTACACTTCCCTCCCAAATCCCGTTAAGTAATGTCAGCTTTGCTCCAGCCTGCAAACACCTCTTTGCTCTTGTGATGCCTTCAAGTGCTTCAGTTTTATTCTCCCTGATGTGTGGTCAAGGTAAGGACATACACTGAACAGAAAAGCTTCCTTGGAGTACAACAGTAACGCTGCTCACACTGTAAGAAAGCAAGGTCCTGTCTTGGCTTCACCTCAAAACGCCAGTACCCTCAGATCACACCTCCCCATTCCTTTCCCCTCAAACACTGTACCCCACCAGGAGATTCAGCAGAACTGACAGCACTGCTGCTTGTGCATGATCCCACCATACCCTGCTAGCTGCACTTCTGCCAGGAATAGCAATACAGCACAGGGAATTTACAATAATCCCTATTTTCTCAGTCTTCAGAATTCATTAAGACTAGTCTGTCCTGCCTTCTAAATTGAAGAGATTACCATATCTCAGAACACCTATATATCCCTCTGCCATCATCTTCAAGAGACCAAATATTCTGTAGCTAAAAGCCAGCTCACCCAATGCTCTGAGAACTTGCAAAAACAACTCAGGTTTGAAATCTCTGGCCTTAAACAGGTGCAGAACAGCACTCAGCGGGCTGGAAAGCACTTAAAACTCAAATATCCAAAACTTGTTTCCTCAGAGGAAAGAACTATGGGTTTGATGGACATATCCTGCAGATTACACTCAACTCATAATCTGATAGCTGAACCACACTTCCATAAACAAATAGGGAAACTTCTAAATACTGTATCAAAAAAACCTCTGAGTACAGGAAGAGACGTGATCAAAAGAGTGCTTTGTCAAGTCTTTTTCATTTTTAATAGAGAATAAACGGAATCTGTAGTAATAGCAACCCTCATCAAGATTTAAAACCAGAGGAAGCCGACCTCTTCTAAATGAGCCTCCTCCTTTCTCTATAAAGTCAATCCATCTGTTCCATAGATACCTTGCAGAGATAAATAAAGAAGTCAGCACAACATGTGGAAAGTCTCTAGGGATTAGAACTGCCACAGAAAAAAAGAAAGTGTACTGCCTGATTTGCAAAGTAGCATCTGGAGGGAGGTCAAAATTGAAGGACAACTCTTCCCAGTAAGATACAGTGAAGGAGAAACACCAAATCCTTAGACCTCACTGTTGTGGTCAGTTGTTTACAGATTAAACGCTGACAGAGAAGTACTTCAAAGTTCTTTTAAAAGCCTGTACATGAGAAAGAACTTCCCAAGACACCACCTAACACATCAGGCAAGATGAATAACACTTGAAAGGTCTCAACCATTATAAAGAAGTAAACTAATCAGAGAAAACATCAAACAGTTTTCAAAACAGGAACCAAACACCAAGAGAACGCAACTTGTTTTTCACAAGACATTGAGGGAGGAAACCAGGATGAAATACATCACTACTTTATGATACTGGAATTAACTGCATTTGCTGAAAAAAGCAACTCCTCTGTAAAAAACCCTTCATAAGGAATTGTTAAATCCCTCCTCCACACACACAAACTAATATATGGAACCAGCATGACAATTAATGCCAAACCCACACCACCAAAGGTATGCGTCAGCCTTTCTTAAATGGTGCTTGAACTCAGACTTACAGAGCTGACTTTGGAATGGAACAGGAGGGGATGCAAAAGAACACACAAGGTTGAATTACAACCTTGCTAAAGAAGTAGTGCTCCTCACTACTACATTTTTGGTACCCTCACTTCAGGTGAAAGAATTGTGGTATTCTCAGACTTCCAATGTGCCACAGACCTACAGAGGATGCAGACTGATTATGTGAAATACATGATTAGGAGCATTTATTTTTTTCCTTCGGAATAGCTTTATAATTCCTATCACCTTTAAATGCTCATCCTGGTTTAAGATTAAAAAATAGCGAATTTAAGTTAAAATGCTTTCAACTGTTGGATAGCAGATGAGCAATTATTTCTGACAGACTGAAACCTTCTTTAATGTTATGACACTCAGTAAAATTTTTATTTGCAACTTAGTCACAACACAAATGTTATCAGTTACTCAAATTGCTTTAGGTGATTTTGACAACTCAATAAATACGTACTTTATATTTCTACAGGCTACAAAAAAATGATGCACATCTGATAAAAAGGCAATTTTAAAGACAAAATATACTTGCTTTTCTCTGTTCATCATCTTTGCAGTTCTGGAGTTTTTCATCAAAGAGCTGAAAGAAAGAGATACTTGTGAAAATACTGAAAGTGTTATTTTTCCATATAAAATCAGACAGAAATATCAACATTTCAAAACAAAAAACATCTAATAAGAACTGAAGTTATACAACCGTGTTCTTGTGATCCAAAGCAGTTTCGGCCTAATATTTCTTACAACATTTGTGGTATAAAAAATTTGTTACTAATTTCTCACATCATCCCATTCTGCAAGAGACCAAATCTCACAGCTCAGCCTAGCATGATTCTACCAGGATTGAACAAAAAGATGAGGTTAAGTAATAAAAGTGACACTCATCAAAACAACTCCAACTGCCTTTTTTCTATTTCAGCAAAGACCTTTGGGGCATATGAAACATTTAACCAAAAGAGCCTCAACCCTCATCAACCCTTCCAGGCACCTTGATTCAGGTACATGATTCAAATCATGTAAGACTTGTAAGCACTTCTTTTTTTTAAGATATACAGGGACTTCCTAGCATTAATTTATGTTTATTTTCTTAAAAATGGGATATGAGATGCAACAAAGCAAAGTGAAACAAATCCTCACTGAAAAGCCTGCATGCACATTTATCACAGCTGGAACAGTTAACAGAGGCCTCTGAGGGCACTCCAAGGTACACACACAACCATGAAGTTGTTCAAGGAAGAGAAAAAATTAGGTGCAATGCTAGAAGTTCATCCCATCCACCCTTGCTCAGCGAAGAGGATGTAATTTTTAGGAAGAGAGCTGCAGCTCTTCATTCAACTGCCTGCCTCAAACCTACTCATGTGTTCCCTTTCGCTTGAGGGCTGATTTCTAGTTCTAAAAAAAGACTGTGATCTTGGTCTCTGTCCATCCTCAAACTGACTCATCTTTCATTATTAATTAATTTCTATCCCCCTCCCCCCAGCTGGCCTGTAGTAACAATTAGAAGGTGTAAAGATTTAAATACCTTCTGTCAGTGAAGTGATGGCTCCGGAATGGCAGACAAAGACAACTCCTGATCAAGCCTTTGCTAAGTAGCTTTGAATTTTGCTTGCACCTCTTCTGCCTACCTTCATTTCTGTTGCTGTGCTTGTCCCCCTCTCTGCCCAACCCTCCAACTGAATTTTTTGCTGAATATCCCACATGCAATACTTGCACATTATATCAGGGGTAAAAATCCAACCCAGCAGAACTGAAGCAATTTAACAGCAATTTTAACCTGCTGAATCATGGGAAAAAGTGTCCGAAGCAGCAGCAGAAAGTGTTTTTCTCAATAAGGTGAGTACTGAGAGATATGACCTCATTGTTCCTTGCATTCCCATCTATTCTTAAAATACAAAGGTGAAAAGAGGTGTATTGTACAACATTCCCATAGAATGTTTTCACTCAAGGACAAAGCATGGATTATCTACCACCACTGCAATAAAGACTGAAAATATCTGCAACTGTAGTGACACATCACTTGACAAAATCTTCTCAAGATAGATTCTAAAATGCTGTGAGCAACACAATTTCATTATGTTTTGAAATGAAACTTACTTAACTTATTTAAACTCGCCATTTCCATAAAGGTATATATAAAACAATCTTTCAGGCATTGTAAACCACTTAATATAAATCTGCTTGAGCTATTCTAGTTTTTAACTCCATTTTAACAATCCTAAGAGAAAAACATTTTCATCTTGACTGACTCTCTCTGTTGAGCTTCCTTTCAACCTGGCCTTGAAATGCAGCCTGACAAACTGACCCCCAGCACAGTAAATGCAGTATTTAGTCACCATACCTTCAACTGGTCTATCAAGATCTGTAAGTAGGCATCAGCCTCAGTAAGTTTCTTGTCAAAATCATGAACGCTGGGAACAAATCCTGAATCCACACCCTAGAAACAAATAAACAAATAAAAAATCAAATATTCAATTAGTGCTTCAGAGGAAAAAGAAAATACAACAACAATATGGTTTCGCCTGCCATCTGACTGAGAAAATGCTGCCTTGCCTCTCATCCTGCCATGTGCAAACACAGGCACACAGCTGAACACATTTGGCTTCTATTTGCAGCTAAATCAGTAACAGTAAATTGCTGCACATTTTCAGAGGGGGTATAATCATCACACACCAGAGTATTTCATTACTTCTGATTGAACAAATCCTCTTAAATTACACTGATTAAAGTTTCTTTATAAAACATAAAGGAGAATTCACATTTTTCTGAAGACTGTCTTGTGATTCCATATCCTTACACTTCAGTTAGGGAAGCCCAAACCATACCCGATGGGATAACTGCACTTTTCACACTTTAGACAGTATAGCTCAACTCACAGCTCCCTAGCTAAGAACTGCTAAATCTCTTCTTTAATACCTTTGACTGAAAATTTAAAAATTATTTGTCCTGGCTGCCCTAGTTCCTTTACAGCTATAATGATTTGTATCCTTGTCATTGCATTTGAAGTCTGAGATTTTGTTGCCCATACACCTCCAAGGACAAAGTATCAGTGCCACAATGATTACTTTTATATTTTCTTGCTTGGGTACTTGTTTCTCCTAATAATGTAACACTCAGAGCACACTTCTGCATACAATATAATCCCTATTTTTAAACTGATACACTATTGATCTACACTACACAAACAAATTCCCACATCTCTAAAGAAAAGAGAGGATTCTTGATTACTTCTGCCTTCATGCACATATGCTATGTAAACACATTAAAGGTATAATACCTTTAATGCAAATGGAACTGCAAAACAAATACTGAAGCACACCCAGTTTGAAAAAATTGTACACTATAAGATAAATATATATAGGAGGGAAAAACTCATGAAGGACAAAGCAGTAAACATCAGTTTTAACAGAAACATAACCCTGAGAACATCATAGCAGTGACAACTTTCCCACCAGCCTAAGTATTTTCACCTGTATTCATACCGATCTCAAACACTTTGAACTGCTATGAAACCATCAGCTGCTGTTTTAACTGCTGAGAATCTCAAGAGTCTGAATGCAGGCAAAAAGCTTTTCACGTGGGGCAAGACGGGCAATCTGTATTTGCAAAATTCCACTTTAGTGTAACGTTTTCTTTGGCATTGTTTGCTCTGTCAGAACAGACAGTTTCTCTTATTTTTGTATGATAATGGGCCATCATATTAAGAGCTTTACTGATGGCTCTTTAGAGGTGTGAACACTTGTGTGCAGCAGGGGAATGACTTGCACAGTATCACACACAGCCTAAAACAGAAGCCCATCTACTGATTGTAGAAAATATTATTCTTTACGCATTTGCTGCAGACTGGCACGCAGATGTTGACAACAGCTCTGGAAGAGTAAATCTATCCATACAGATGGGTTTGTAAACCAGTATTAAAAAAAGATACTTCACCTGTATTAGACAGTCAACACCAGTCAAATTTAGAAATAGTCTTTTGAAACAAGGAGGAGAGAGGAGAAGAAAAAAAGAAAACATTTTGAATGTGACAAAAACCAAAGAAAATACAAAAAGCACTTAGTGTAACAAATTATCAAAAAAACTAATAGGCAGAAGGGAGAGTGTTCTCAACAAAGAAACTTCTGATACTCCCTCAGACTAGTTTAAATTACAGTGAAATTACACCAGAAATCATGTGAATTTAGTATTCTACTTCCTTGTTGAAAATGGAACTGTCTGTAGCTGGCAGCTACAGCCAACCCCATCAGTTCAGCAAATGGTCTTGCAAGCTCAGTTAAAAATTCTGGAGGACAGGTTTCATATACCAAACCACGTGAACCATACAGGAAATTTCTGCTGAAGATACTATACACAGAAATACAGTTTACAGTGCATGTTATCTGCATGCTGCATCAAAATGCTGATTTTTATTTCAGTCATCACTCTATGACTACTAACATGTAACTATCTGTTATTTTTAGTGGTGGCTTAAAGATAAAATGCCATTCTTAAATTTCAGGCTCCTAGCTCTATGGGAAAAGCTGATCAAAACATTCAGTGTTACAACTGAGTGGACACCCACACAAAACACAGAGTGAAAATTGTAACCTAAAAAGTCCTATTAGAAAATTAAAACTTCAGTCAATGAAAAGATAAAGATAAAACCAGGTGTAGTGCCAAGCTGAACACAGCAGAGATGAAACATGAGAATAATTCTGCGAAGCACAGGTACTTAAAGCTGCAGCACCTCACTAGTTTGCTCTTGGGTTGTTAAGATGAAATTTGATAATCTTCTAAGCAAATTTATTAGTCTGTGTTATATGAGATTAGGTTAATAATTTTAAGTTCTCACATAGTTTTAGGATTGAAAACCAAAAGATACTTGGAAAAGTTAAAGAAGTTTAGCAATAGCATAGAAAAACCAGCCAGCATAAATAACAAACAAAATCAATCAGTATTTCAAACCCAGCAGTAATTTAGAAAGAGCAGATATACAAAGTGCAAATTTGCATAACAAATGCTTAATTCTTGATTATCTGGTCACTCAAAGACACATTAAAGGTAAAATGGGGACCCTTTCTCTCCTTCCCTGCCATGAAGGAAATGAGGATTCAAAAGGAACAGGTGAGCAGAGTCACTAGAATGGCATTTATCAGCTTGGTAAACTTGTACATTAGGAATCTGCACATCTAAATGAGCAATCAAATTTTTATGAGGAACTTGTAAAATATGCTGCTCACCTATTCACAGACTGACAAAACAGCCTGCCTGCAGATACTGTTGAACCTCCACCCTTAGAGGGCAGAGCTCAAAACTCAACTGGATTTGACCTTTCACAACCTGATCTAAGGTACAAATTTGTCTTGCAGTGGAGAAGGTGTTTGGAACAGGTGATTTCCAGGGGTCTTCTCCAGCTGAAGTCATCCCATGATTCTAAAAGAAGTCCCTTCAAATTATGAAAAAAAAACAGGAATCCAGACTATTTTTGATCTTCAGACATACACTAGCTTTATCTTAGCTTCAGTAGCTATCTGAAGTAGTATAACTTGTTTTTCTATTGAGTAACTACATCTATTTCTAAGTACCCTTTATTAACCTCAAATAATGACTCTGTGTTCATGTAAGTTTAAAAGAATTAACAGTTATAATACCAGATGAAATAGCTGCAGAAACAAGTAATTTAACAAATTTTAGTCTGCCCACCACCTCCCAAACTAAGAAGTTTCACATCAAAACAAGTTGTTTAGTGTCTGACTGGTCTCCACCACGAAAACTACACTGATAAGAACTCTAGAGAAAAGAGGTACCATGGAATTCTTTCCCTCATCCTCCCTCCCTCCCTCCCACAGCTTGTGGAATGTCCCTCCCCTTCAGGACACATCAGAAGCTTAAGGACCAGACTCTACAGGGCACATCTCAATGCCAGTGTTTGCAGGAGGAAGTAGGGCCCAGCAGCACAGCCTGGGTGTCCCAGTGGGATCTGTGTGATCCCCAGTGAGGTGGAGTGAGCACACAGGATGGTTTTCCCAGGAAAGGGTTTCCATGCTGGTCTGGAGTTGAGTAAACAGCTCTCATGCTAACAGTTCTGCAAAATTATTTCCTTCACACACCACCATTTTTTTTGGAGGGGGTAAACAGGAGGGCAACAACAAAATGTAACCCACTTAAAAATACATATTATGAACCTTATGTTCACTACAGAACTGCTAGCACCAAGGGAGTTTACATGTTGTTTCCTTGTCCTCCAAATTAAAAGTCACACATATCTCTAATGCATTTGTATTCAAAACTTGTCCATGCTGAGAAGTAATTCAGCCTAATTTAAACCAGTTCTTTCAAACTCGGATGGGATGAAAAGATTGCATCATCTTTAGAAGAAGCATACCAGAAAAATTCAAATATATTTCTCAAATAAAAGCATTACAATAATAGCTTTCCTGGGGGAGGGAGACAGAAAGCTGTACAGAGCGGACTTTCTTATATTTTTGAAGACACTTCTGCTACATTCTTCATCTAATTAGGACTCCAAATCCAACAAAAAATTCTTGTGTAAGTTAGTTTGAAGGACTGAATAAGAATGTTTTCCTTTCATCCACAATATCTCATCAGAAACATATCCCCTGCCTACATCATGCTTGATTTTGATGAGTTGGACATTGCCTGTAAGAATCACTGATAAAAAACTGAAGAAAAACAACAAATCAACTTGTAAGCCACTAAACAAGGGCACTTTTGTGGCAAAAACAACTCTATTTTTTCCTCTGCTAGATTTTTATGCAATATTTAAAGCTCAGAATGTAAATGTTTGAAAACAAATATATGGGTTCTGGAAAGCATATGACCCTTTCAAACAGTCAGAATATTACAATTCTTACAGGGGAAGGAAAAAAAAAAGTTCTACTTTGCAAAACACAAAATGCTTAGCAAAGACTGTGTAGCTATAGATATTATCAGATCTTCTAAGAAAACAAAGTTCAGAAAACAGAAGTATTCACACACTGATGCAAAATTCAGTCTTTAAAGCACATGTTACGATTCTGAACCCTCACAAATACTAAGCATATCCTAGAGCCCCATTCCTTGACCCTTATAATCTATAATCAGAGTAGGTAATGCACATATTCTAGGGTACTCACCCACTACTCTGGTTATTTTGTTAGCAAAATCTGAATAGGGCGGCATGGCTGGCAACACCATGCCCTTCCACCAGCACTTGAAACACATCTCTACTGGATATACTCTTCATGTAGAAGAGCTTGGTTTAAGTTCTGTGCAAGCATTCTTGACTCACACTAGAAGCAGCACTGAAAAGCCAGTGAATAACAATATAATGTACTTTAGAGTGTAATATACCTAAACATGTAAGAAAGTTTTACTCTACCTTGTATTCTCACTTGCACCTTTAGAAAGGTCATAAAAAATCCTGGTTAATGTGATACCAAGTGAGCTGCTACTATCAACATTTCATAAACACTTTGTACTGGCACAAATGAAGGGGAAACAAATCAGTTCCCCTGCTGTTTACTCTCCCCTTTACTCTGCTCTTTCTTTGGAGTCAGCATAAACATTTACCTTCTCACATAAACAACTCAATGTTGAAACTTATCAGGGTTAAAAATAAACTCAGAAAGAGAAAGCAGCAGGAAAAGCAATTTTAAGCTCCAAATTTTATTCTTCTTGCCACACTGCTTCTTTCCTTTTGCTAGGAGAAGTGATACAGGACTGCTTCCAGCAGCAGCACCAACTCCCACAGTTGGTGAAGCCATGGTGTAATTCAGTGTTTAAGCCATTGTATCACACTTCACAGGAGCCAGTATAGGCCCACTTCTTAGAATCAAGTTTTCTTATCATTTGCTACTTAGGAAGTAAAAATCTTGTTTAAATTATGGAGTTATCAGCCTACAAAGCAATTAATTTTTATCTAATTCCTTTCACTTTTACAGTGGTAAGAAATGGCCACCTCTGGATTTTGTAATTTCAGTTCCTTTGCCTCCACAGAGTCCAGTTAGAGACTGAAATAGTTTAGCATAGATCAAGTAAGAAAGTTACTGTGGTCCTAAAACACATCCATTATAATTCACAAGACAATTCCAGAGGCAAATTCCATAGCCTAAAGTACTTGTAGCACTTGGGTGCTGCTAGGATGTACTTGACAGACAGCAAGGAAACAGGACAATTAGAAGCATGTCCTGTCTGAAAGGGACTGCTGGTTGACATAAGATGCTGCTGAGGAGCTAAAGAAAATGTGAGATAACTTATCTCCCCACAGGAACAAGAAACTTAAGCCACAATAAGCCTTCACCCCATGCACACCCTCCCCCTTATGTCCCGTGGGTATGAGGCAACCAATGCTCTGCCACTGCAAAGCCACAGGCCTGATAATTCCACAACAGTAACAACTTGAAGAGATAAGGGGAAAAACGCTGGGGGGTTCAGAATGGTATTTCCAGTAGTATCGCACCATCTGTTCAATGACTTTTCCACAGACAAGGCTAATACTAGAGCAACTACATGTATTTTTACGATAGCTTTAATACAAGTGCATCCACAAACAGCAAGCAGAACAACACACTACAGTTTAAAAATTCAAACAAATCAGGCTTCAAGTGTATCTGAAATGTTTCCTGCCTATTGTTGTTCCCTTTGGATACAACATTACTAATTGTCAGCCCTCTGGACAGTTTGGGTCCCTTTACTCATTCTATGTATTTATGACTCAGTTCCTTGACTGTAGCTCATTTTAGGCTTGGGGGGAGGAGGGCAGGAGAAGTGTGTTTCATTCTGTTTCAAAAACAGTTCCATTATAAATACTGAAGGACAACACAATAGAACATTTAGGCAAAAATAAAACCAGCAAGATTAATCAGACTAGAGAACACGCAGACACCACTTCACCTCTCCACCTCGCATTAACTCGTAATCCTTCCTGATTTGGTTCACACAACACACGAACCACCTGGGGTTTGGTACAGTTTCTCACAGATCAGATGAGTGCTGGATGCAGCAAAGTCAACTTTAAGTCTGACTTTCAAACTTCGACACTCCTGTACCAGAACAGGCAGACTTAAAGCAGCAAGGAAATATGGAAAAAAGACTGAAAAGATACAACATTTTGGGCGAAACCAGACGCCTAAAGGTTTTTAATGACTGTCAACCACATGTTTCCTGCGACAGAAAACTAAGAACCTAAGAAAATGCCTTTACAGAAAATAATCTCTGCCGCGGCACTCAGACCCCGCCATCCCTCTGAGCCAATAATCCCCCGAAGAACCCGTTTGACTGTTTTGTCCGAAGGAAAAGGAAAGCGAAAGAACAAGTGCATGAAGCGCCGTTTTGTTCAAAGGCTACTGAAGCCAAGGCGTGTTTGTGCACAGCGAGTATCCGGATGGCAGCATCCCTGCGGGCACGGGATCCGGCGGCACTCGCTGCTGCCCGGAGCCGCAGCCTCCCCGGGGGCTCCGTGCCCGCGGCCCCGCTCCCGTCCCCGCCGCGCGTCCCCGCGGGGCAGGGCAGCGGCAGCGCCGCTCGGCCGCCAAGGGGAAGGGGCTCGCTG
>VZRL01000642.1:3089883-3116159 GCA_013397895.1 Origma solitaria
GCCGGGCCCCGGCAGCGCCGCCTCCAGCGGGGCGGGAAGGGGCGGGCAGGGAAGGGCAGGACCCCCCGGCCGCGGCCCCGCCGAGCGCGTCACGAACACGGCGGCCGGAGATTGGCGCGGGGGCGGCCCGGCCCCCGGAGAGCCGCGGCCAAGAGAGACAGGGAGGGAGGGGTGAAGCCCAGCACGGCCTGGCCGGCCATGGAAGCTTAGGGATGGTTCTGCCTGGATTCACCCCGCCCTCGGCTCTGCGAGCATCCCCCGAAACTTCAGCCCCTGCTCGTTCCGCCCGCACGTCCCACCGGTGAGGGCAAACAGAATGGAGACCACTCTTGCTAACCTATGAAAGAAAGAGGTTTGCCATGGAGGGGCAGTTGTATTTCACTCTTAAATCAGCGCCTGCTCAGCGGCTCCCGTGGCAAACCTTGGCAGCTCCTGAATGGGGGTGTAAGTGATCACTTACTCCACCGACTCCACAAACAAGGGCCAGAAATTAAAAGGTTACATGACCCACACACTGAAGGAGGTTCTTGAAAATGAGTGGTGAGCACATAGCAGTGGCCACAAAAGTATTACATTCAATGGTGAACATATTTACAAGGATGGAGGATATGCTTCTTAGTACTCAATTCTGTTTTTTTAATTATTCCCTCAAACTTTACAAGATAAATTACTAACCTGTGCTTTTTTTGGTCTAAATGCCTTACTCGTTTGAAAAACTCCAATAATGTGAACAGTTATGTAATGGGAAACAGTTCCATTACTAGCTGCTATCATGAAATCTATTTCTGCCAATAAAACTACACTCACAATTTCAAGAGAGAATGGAAGTGTATATTTTGATAAAACCAATGTACATTCTGCTGTTTCATTCCTGTTTCTCCAAGACATAAAAGTCTTCCAGGTGAAGAAAACATCACAGATTCCTTTTACTTCATTTCAGATCCTAAACAGGACCACTCAATTTACCTATTCACTTTCTAAGCTGTGATGGGGAAAGAGGCATGCCTTAGGAGGGAGCTCAGCCCTTCTACATGCACATATTGTTCCCTGGGTAATCCCTGTCTCCTCACATCCACTGCAGAGCAGGGTTCTTCAGCCCTTGGTCAGCTATTGTGTCCAAATGGAGACATTACTTCTAACATACCCATGACACGTTAGGAGGGATACAAAGCTGATTGTCAAATGGGAATTTTTATCCAGGGATCTGCTATTCACTAGAAAATTTGTAATGGTCTTTAATAGATCAGAAAAGGTTGCAACTCACTGTCTAAAACTGGCTGAGATAGTACAAGTGCCTGAAGTTGGATGGCACAAATTCAGGCTTGTTCTAACTCTTTAGACTGGGCAAATGTCATCTAAATCAGTCTTAATAAGCTCCTCTTTATGCTACATTAGAGATTTTACTCTATCTTTCTTCACACTGAGTAAAATGGTAACAGAGATAATTCTCTTGCCATACTACAAAAGCACAATCAAAACTTTATTCAACACAAATAATGAACACCTCCTTTAAGATTTCTATGCTGTCACCAGATACCTACATGGTACAAACCACATCCCTTTCATGAGAGTTTAGCTTTCTCTCCAGGGTAAAAATAAATGTTTAGCAAGTCTTACAGACATGTGTAGCTGAACATCACCAGAAACGGATCTTAGATCACAGAACCACAGAATATCCTGAGCTGGAAGTGACCCACAAGGATGACAGAGTCCACTTCTCGGGACTAGATAACTAAAGCTAAGAATCATCCTCAACTCAACCATCTGTCCTTAGTACCAAAAAGCCACTGATATCCAACTTACACAGTGGATTCAAACACAAGCTATTTACCATTTTTGTCGTCCAGAAAGAGCTTCAGTGCTGCTGTCTCATTTTAATTTCCAAGTTAGATGGCATACAAGAGACTTGACCCAAAAAGGACTAACTCCTAGTTTTAAACAAAAAACAGTAACAAAAAACCCCAACCAAACCCCAAACTAAAAGTACAATAAATCCAGAACCTTACCATAAATGTACATTATAAATAAATACAAGTTAATGATAACTATATATAATAAACATGAGTCAAAATAAAGGAAAGTCTCATTCTGACTTTTCACTATGGGAGGACAAGAAAAAAGCGACAGGCTCAAACCTAAACTGATGTTTTACTATATCCAATTGCATAGGCTATAGAACAGACAGATATTACACAGGATGTGTTGGATATTAGCAGTCATGCCATTGTATTTCATTGCTTTGAAAAATAGTAAAACAAGTAAAAGTAAAACTGAAAGTGAAACTTGCCTGAAGTTGGAGGGTATGGCGGAGGATGGTGTCCTCTAAAGCATGGATCCACTTTTCCCTCTCATCTGCATCTCGAGCTGAAAAAGAATTCAAAAGATATTGTAAATTACAAGCATTCTTATATACTAAAAGGCATAGGCAAACAGATTTGATTTGATGTCCGCACTAAAAGTGGAAATTAACCATCCTGTTCCAGCTCTGTCCCTTGTCCAACTTTAGGGGAACACATGCAAAGTGAGCTTGCACAAACATTCTTCATTTAATTCATTAAGTAATTTTTAAATTTTCTTTTTTATAAGAAAATGAACAACCTGTAATAAATTCTACTTCAGTTTAGACATAGTAACTTTCGGGTATGGATTCATGATACAGGACAAACACCCCTAACAGGTTGCCAGTGTGAATAATGAAGCACAAAGAATAACCTTAAGTACACATCGAATATTAAACTGAAGAAAATCCTACTCTACAACTGCTTTCTTTCTCCCAACCCCTAGTACAGACATTCCACCTTTACCTCACTAGTCTGAGAGAGTTCCTTGCTGTGCTCTAGGAGTGCTTAAAAAACAAAGGAGCAGAGTCAGTGGACTCCAGGTAAAGAAAAAAGAGAAAATTCCAGAGGCATTAAATAGACTGTAAACAAACTGGCCTGTAAATGGATTTAGAATAGTTATTGACAATTGTTTTTAGTTGCTCATTCAAATGGAAGGTATTTAAAAGAAACAGGAAGCCTGCTAAAAGCAAGGAAAGCTTAAGAGAACTAGCACCTATTATGAATCAGAGAACTGAGATTCCTATCTCACTTATTTGTTCAGGAGTTCAGAGGAAATATCCTTAGGTTATACTGAAATGTATTCTTCAGCTCAAAATGCTTTTTTTCAGTGCTCCCTTCCTCACCCTTTTGTTTCCATTGCTTTTATTCTTTGGCATTCTGCAGTTTAAACCTACCAGTACTTAAAAATGCCCCAAGTCTTCTGAATATGTAGATTTTTCTAGACTCCCCACAGATAACCCCACCAGTATAATGAAAAACATACCACACTGTTTACTTCAGTATATATACACTGATTATGTCGAGTTAACAAAACCATTAGGAAAGAATTGGCAACGGATTTGTTTGTGAGAAATATGTCTTCCTAATACAGAAACTTGCTCTGAGCCTAACTGATGAGGTGGCCTCACAAAGTAGTGGGGGAAAACTTTCGTTACACACATGGTAAAAGTTTGAAATCTATCCAGTTTTTCCCTAAAAATACACATTTTTTTCCATTTACTGCAAGTCAATCCTTACTCATTGTTCTTTTAAAATAGAGCATGATAACTGCCACAGGTATTTTGGTCACAATACTATTAACCTGAACAAATTAAAACTAGATATAGGGGAAAGTGGCAACTAAAGCATTTTCAGATGCACAGAGAAAGTCTTCAGGAAGAAGTTAAAGTAATTAAATGTTACTCAGAACAGCAGGTGACTTTCCTGCAGGAAATGCAGCAAGTATTAAAAAGCTGCATTTGCCTTCGTGACATTCTCAATAGCTCATCGGAAAGAACGTCTGACTTACAGGACTCTTCTTACTGGTGACCTGTATTTTAATTGAGATGCTGAAGCAGGCACTGAGGACAAGTTTATCATGCAGTGAAAGCAGACAGGACTGGAGGGACAGAGGCCCTGTGAACTCTGCCCAGTGACTGCATTACCCTAAATACATTTTGCAACATGCGAATTATAATTTTTCTTTTCACATTCTGTACACACATGCACACACAAACATCGTGTTCTTTTTGCACAGAATAGCTTACACCTTAACACTAATTTAAATTACCGAAACTAGTCAATTATAATCAGTTTTAATGCTTCTTAGTTGCTTTGGTTCTGCTTACCAAAACCAGACCCCTTGGCCTAGTCCTGCCAGACATATCAATCAAGTTTATTCTTCTTATACCAGTCACCACTAAACACTAAACATATATAGTTACCTGCATCATTAATCTATCAGTATTTCAAATGTATCAGTGCTTCCACTTTTTGAAAGTGTGTCCAAAACGTCTGGTTAACACTACTTCAATGTGTGCAAGGTTTCTTGGGTTTGATTTCTGTTTTTCTGTGATGTTTTTTTTAATCACCATCTCCCAGTCCCAAAAAACATCTTACTGGGGAACTGGGGTACAAGTCACTGAGGAGCTATTAAGTAATTCATAGGATACAAATATCCCATGTTGAAGGGTTTTTTCCCACGATTATTTAAACTAAAAAGGAAACAATTAAGCTGCAGACCATTGAATTAATCATTGCATTGCAGCAGGATTCCTGTGATCTTCCATACTGCCAGCAAAAAGAGGTCATGGTATTAGTTAAATACTAATCTCAATATACAGTAGCCCATTAATAAAGGTTATCACATTCTGACTTGTATCTGAACCCCCAACAGAACAGAGAGGCCTTACAGCAACGGGGAAGACCTAAAAACCAACCAATCCATACAGTTCCTAAATGGAACTGACTTTCCCATGCTCATAAATAAACTAAATTTTTGAAACTTCTGCTTCTTCAATGACCCCTTTATAGCTCTCTCTACCAGGGCTCAGCAGAGGGAAAAAAGCTGTATTTTTTCCTCATATCCTAGCCATTGCAATCTTCTGGCATAGCATGATCAATCCTTAGAGAGAACACATGAATCTCATCAATCCTGCTACTTAGACAAAGTCTCGGGCACAATAAATCCAGGAACACTGCCATGAGAAGACTGCTTACTGCATGGAAACACACAGCATCAAAACCTTTTAAGCACTCTCTGTTCAGGACACTGATTTAATTTCAGACCATCTATCATCAACAGTAGATCCTCCTGGCTCTCCTCCATAGAGTCTTAAGAAAACCATGGAGGAAAGCAGTAGGATGCAGTTTTTAGTAAAGCAAGATCCAAGAAAAGTTATATTAAAACTAATCAAAATGGCTGCTGGGAGATTAGGTGCAAGTAAAAGCTCCCTAATGGTAAAAGCAATTTAGAACTGAACAGCTGCCAAAAGATCACTGATGAAAAAAAAATCAATGGGAACATTCAAAAAAGAGATTAGTCGGCACACTAAAAAAGAATTTATGGGAAAAATCTACACACAATGGTCAGAGATCATTATCTACCCATCTGTAGGGAAAGCTAAATATCCAAGCTGTTTTTCATTTAAAGAAGGCAACTTTGGTCAAAGAAAAACCTCTAATATCTTTTCACCTAAGAAGTTTGTGATGCACACTACATAATATCCACTCTGCATCTGCAGATGCTTTCTTCAGCAGGGAGGGACAAGAATGCCCTGCTCATTAGTCCTATGCCTCAAGTACCCTGAAATCACTCCAACTTTTCCATTATTTGATCAGGCTCCATTTTAAAGTTAATCCCCTCCTCAATCCCTACATAAAAGCTACTCCAGAATTTGTTTCTGACAAAATATTTGGGATAAGGCAGTTTGTATCTAGTCCAAGGAATTACACTAGTATTGTGCTCATATTAAAATAGAGGAATATTATCTAGTCCCTCCTGGCACAAAACTTCTTAAGAGAGAGGAAAGGGAGGGGGAAAGAGAAAAATTGCTTTTCCCTAGGCTGACTCTAGAGTAACAGTATTACAAAAGACAAACAAGAAACACTGAAGGACACCCGGACATGAGAAATACCTGACATTTAAAAACATAAAGATGGTTCTTAGTCTGACGGGTTAATGCAAGATTTACCTGGTCAGCTGAAATTCAAGTTGTGCTAGAGCATCAACTATCCACAAAAATAGCAGTGCTATGTCTGCAGTTGGGAGGGCACTAACAGTCCCTGTGTTTTTCTCTTATTTTAAGTGCTAGAATTATTAATTCAGTTTTTACTGCAATTTAACAGTGAACATTTGCACGTGAAAGAAGCTAAATCCACACAGAGCTGCATAATCACTGCTGTGTGCAAGAGACTGGAATCATTAATGGCTGAAACATTGCAATTTACTGTGATTATGTCAGTTAAGCTATTTTTACTTTTTTTTTCTAGTAGAATTAGTATTTATGAGCTAGATTACAGTTTGTTCCCATATGCCCAACTCTTCACTCCTCTATGTCTATGGTGCATCCTTTGAAAGACACCTGTATAATTTACTGTGTCATCTCAGGCATATCTAAGACAACCAGAGGGTACTTAACATGATCACAGTCCTATTTATGACTAGTTCAGAGAAACACACTTGAAAAGTATGTCATTCATTACAGTGAGTTTTAATATGGTAACAATATTTTTAAAAATGTGTATTTTTGGTGATCTGTCTGGTTGAGCTTATTCCCTAAGATATTTTAGCATCAATCTCATACTAAAAAAAAAATCTGAACTCTTTCCCAGAGAAGGTCCAAAGAAAGAAAAGCAATTATTTGACCAAGGAGAAAATTACAGAATGAAAAACAGTACTAAGCACAAGAACCATTGCTTCTCCTGAAGAATTTCTGTTATTCAGAAAAACTGTGGTTTAAAACTCCCTTTTGTTTTATGAAATAGTCCTTTATCTCTGAATTTCCCAAACTGCTAAGTCAGATACGGCAGGGATTTTTAAAAGTTCTATTCCATGAGGATAAGAAGGCAAATGAAATGCAACTACATTAGATGCTCTCAGCCACTATTAATTTCCCAAATAGAGAATAAATTTTATAATTTAGAGTTCCTATAATATTTACTTTGCTGTGGAGAGATTATATGTGTTTATATAACGTATACCAAATGTTAAAGTACAGCATAAAACAGATTACTTTTTCCAGCCTAAGCTTGATAGCATCTAAAGATTAGATATAAACAAGTTTAACAACTCTGCTCCACGACACAGCATTTACCACCAGCATTTCTAGGTCATGCACAGCAGTACTTGGAAGACAGAATACACAAAAAATATATCACCTCAGAAATCGCATACTGGTGATTTTTTTTTTTTGTGTGTGTGTGCATCTACATGGGCATTAGGATGAAAGAAAAATCTGAAGAATTAGTGAAAAAAATACTAGATTACTTATAAAAACACCATACCGTCACAAAAAGAAATGCATATTTTATTTTCATTCACTGTGACCTACTTACAGGCAGAACTCAGTAAGAAGAGTCTATTACACCCACAGAGTCAATAGAGTCAATTATGCAGCCTTCATTCTGACAAAACTTCCACTGATTTGTATGCAAAATTCCTGTATTTTCTCAGCCAAGTGCAGAACTACTGTAGTATCTTTACACACAAATAACCAGGTAATAGAGATGAAATCCTGGCTACACTGAGATCGATAGGATTTCTGCCACCAGTCTCAATGGAGAGAGATTTTATCAGTAATGCTCAATAAGGTGGAAAAGTCACGCATCACAGGACTGTTCCATGGCTAAATAAATTGCTATTTAAAGTCACTGAAGGCCTTTCAAACCATAGAAAAACATGCAAGATAAAGCAGGGTTTCATACAAGCCTAGCAAAACACTGTACTTCCACTGCTTACAAATACCCTTCTAACACATGCAGCTCCCACATCTGTCAGTAAGTTGAACATTATTTCCTCTGTATCATAATTTTGGAGTTGTCACAATCATTATTGTCCCTTCTGCTAATCCTCCCCCTGATGCCATTCTCCACCCACACATATAAATCAACCCTCCTTTTGTTCTGCAGGTGTCTGACCAGCCTGATCTCCCCATCCCTACAGGAAACTCCCGTGCAGTCACAAGACACAAAGTCATTAGACTTGCCCAAACAAAAGGCATCAAAAGGTCTCCTGTGTACAATGTGTTAGTAAGATTAATCTGTGATCTTGAGAAACCAACTAAATGGCTCTTTCATTGTTACCTGAGCTCAAAAGCTTTTTTAGCAAGATTTATAATCAGCCCATAAACATGGCTTTGGGTGGAAACTTCTGTGACAAAGGAAACACATGACCAAGTTGCCATTAGTTCCCTCTGGAAATCCATATATAATGTGTAATTTTGTAATTAAACATTTCTGAGTGTGGGACAAATCTGCAAGTATCTGGTTTTTCACTACAGAATAATATTTAAATATTATTAACAGTAACACTAAATAATACTTCATATGGTATATTCTGTGAAAATGGCTTTTAGGGTATATTTGCATTTAAAATCAATCACAGAATCACAGAATGGTTTGGGTTGGAGAGACCTTAAATATTATCTTGTTCCTATCCCCTACATGGGCAGGGAGACCTTCCACTATCCCAGGTTGCTCAGAGCCCCATCCAACCTGGCCTTCAAGACTTGCAGGGATGGGGCATCCACAGCTTCTTTGGGCAACCTGTGCCAGGGCCTCACCACCCTCACAGTAAAGAATTTTTTCCACTGCAGATCACACTGATAAAGCTCTGAAACTACTAGTTTAAGGTAGAAACCATATTTTGGCTTGAATTGAAAGAAAAAAAACAAAATATAAGAACAAAAATATAACCATTTTCTTAGCTAATAAAATAGTTGTCAATTTAATAGGCTAAACTCAAGTTTATTACTATTTGGAATTTCTTGTTAGAGGAAAAGAGTGTTGAACTACTCAGTATCCCTCCCCTCCTTACAGTGAGACCTTTTCTGGCCATTCCTCCCCTTCCAAAGTAGCTGCCATGTATCACATATACAGTTGAGACACTAGATACATATTGATGCCAAAAGTAACAAGCAATAAATACACTATTTCCTCCAGAGGAAGAAAAAAAGAAAACAAATCAACACATTATCCAGATACTGTTTCATGGTATTATTTCTTTGCTACTCTCATTGCAGTATTTTGCTACTCAAATCTGCAGTTTCAACCTCAAGAAACAGAAAACCAGGAAGTGTTCATACATGACCATAAAGATTGAGTACACAGAGTCCCATAAAAAATGGTGTAACCATGGGGTGATTGGACAATTGGACAGACAATTACAACACAGGATGCTGCTGGGGCAAAAATGACCTGCGTGAAAAGGGAAAAGCACAACCATGCACCATTCCCTGCATTCTGGTCACATGTTCCAACTACTCAAAATACCACTGTAATACATCAATAGCAAAAAGGAGGCAGAGGGAGGAGAGGGGAAGGCAGAAAAAATACTGCAAAAGGTGACCTAGCTCTGGATTGCAGAGGAATGTTTGCAGTTACGCCATTCAGTGGAGGATGAGACGCAGCCCAGAACTTTGTGCAGCCCAGACCTGGTGAGGCAAAGGCAGGAAGAAAGCTAGCTCAGCTTTACTCTTAGCATAGCTGCTCATCCTCCTCTGCAATATGAAAGCACAGTTGAGCATAGCATGGAGGAATTCACTGTTTCAGCATCACCAGAACCCTAAAAAACCCAGAAAAATGTGAACTTAGGACAAACAATGTGGTCACAGCAGTTACAGATATCACTGAGGAAACCAACATAAACCAAGATTTCACACCCAGTGCTCCCAACATAAGATTAAAAAAGCTCTAAAACTTTTTTTAAAGGGCTGCAATTTATGAATCATTATTTAAATCAGGTAATGTGATAGATTTAAGTGCCTCTTTCTACCACAAAAGCAGTCAGCTTCCTGTTATCTACTTGGTGGACAATGTCAAAGATTTATAGAAGACTATAAATATTGACTATTTCTGCAAGTAGTGTTGAAACACAGGTATAAAACCAATATAATTAACTTTGATACTTAATATGAATACTTAAAATCTCAAATTCTAACATTGCTCAGCAACTAAGGCCTTTGTGGACTCCAGGATATTGTCAATAATAATGCCTCCCGCATTAACAAAAAAACGTCGCTTTTACAGCACGTCTCCCTTTTTCCTCACCTGGGATGGTGGGCAGACACAAATGAAGCTACAAACTGGGGAAGGATGGGAAAGGAGAAATCTACCTTTACCAACTGACAGCTTTCATCTAATAGTAGAATAAGTTGCACAGCAACATTCATGCTTCATTTCTCAGATACTTTTGTGGCAGGAATAGGAAAGGAAAGACAAAAGCTAAAGTAAAATCATCTCAGATCAATGCACTGGACTGCTTCCAATCTTTCAGACCTTTATTACACAGAACAGTGGAGACAAAACTGATTTGCCTTCCAAGGAACTGTACTGCAGGCTGTAAGAATAAGAGCTGGGTCTTCAGGTAGGAGTTGAAAAATCTGCTTAAAAAAAAAAAATTCTTTTTTTCTGCATACAACGTGCATTTAGTGAAGTATTTCAGTCCAAATATAAGCTATTATTGCATCAGGTTAGACAGCAAATCAAATATCAAGAAGAAATACAACAATACCCTTGCCAGAGTCTCTCGAACATCATGTTCCCACTCTTGAATTTAAGTCCCAGTGAGGAGAAAGAACAGCAAGTAATGTGAAGGCTCGAAGAAGCGAATTTCCAAATGGAAAGAGCTTATAGCTTGGTGATGGTATGAAGATGTTAAAAGCAAAACAAAACCAACCCCCACAGAGTTTGAAAGTTATGGAACATTTAGAACAGGGACATGTACTGCAGCAAGGAACAATATATTATCAAGAAAAAGCTTCCTGACAGAAAGGTAAATTAAACTAAAAGTATTATCCCAAAAGTCTTACAGCAACTTGAACGGATTTTTGCATCTCATCTGAAAAAACCCACGAGGGAATACTTTAAGATCTGCCTAATTCAGAAGCCTTACAAGCAAGCCATGAAAGTGGATATTCAGCATGACCAAACGAGGACCAATCAGGAGATAAAATACATTACTTTAAAATCTATTTCAGAATGTCTGAAGTCATTCTACCTCCCCTCCTCCTCCAGTATGAACAAGCATCAATATACCTGTACATAACAACAAAACACAGGGAAAAAATGTGCTGGGCACTCTGGCAGAACTGAAATTAAGCAGACAGTAAAAAAAAACCCATGTGGTTTGTTTTACTGCCCATACTTATTCAATTAACTTCTTTCCTTTATACCCAGGTACTGAAGAAATGGATCCCATTTGGGATGTACCCAGTCATTGTTCAAAACCTACAATATTTTTCTAATACAAACTTTTTAACTTTTACTGATGTTCAATACAGGGGTGGCCACTAGGAAGTACAGCTGAGAACAGAAGAGAAGGAGACTGTCACAAGCAGCAACAAAATACGAACTCTACACCAGAAACACAGAATTTACCAAGATCCAGTGACAGGCAATTCTTAGTGGTAGAGACTGGAGCTTTGGCACTTCAGAAATTCAGTTACACAGATACACACATATATGGAATCAATGTCATGTGACAAGCTGATCAGACATTTTTAAATGACTTATTTGCCCTTCATCTCAGTATTTACACCTCTAGAGCATTAGTCAGATGGGCAATTTTGAGCAACTGACATGAAGAAATAATTAATTAACCCAGAATGAAGTTTTTCTTTTATTTTTCACAAATTCAAATTCTATCACTGCCTGTCAGCAAAATTTCACCAAGGCACCAATCAGTCCTTAAAATCTGAGTGAGTCCTGAGCCTGAAAGAGAAACTGTTCCACTGCAGACAGGACCCCAACTTAGGTCAGCAGATCTTTGAAAGCTTGGATTTTTAAAGTTCTGTTTTTTCCCCAGAGAGGCTCCAGGTTGTTTGAATCCCTGGCTGTCCTTGAGAATGAAGGCAGGCAGCAAGAAGGAAGGAAGAATTTAAGTTGTCGTCTTTTCTTGTCCAAGACTTCTTTTATATAGGGTGAATGCATTTATAGCTATGACTATCTTGCAAAACAAAAGCTCTATTTTAATCAGGCATTAAAAGTTAGGAAAAAATTGTTAGGAATTTTGTATGTTTTCTTGGATTGTTCCCAGAATCTGCCCTACATATCCTATGTAGTCTCAGCATACATTTTGTAATGTTTACATTAACCACTCTCTACTCATGACTGACAGTGACCTACATTTTGCATAAGTTAAAACCTGTGTAATAATGAATTCATTTACTATAATGAGCAAACATTTGACATAACTATGACATAGAGGTTGCATGAGATGAGAATGCATTTACAGTGGCTGCAAGAAGTACATATATAGTTTCAGAGAGCTTTTTTAATACTGAAATATCACAGGACTGATATCTTACCTGTCTTTATACATTTTTGCATTAAATCCATGTATATTAATACTGTGCTTGTATCATTACAATATCCTGGATATCAGGGACATTCTCTTCATAATATGCTAATAGGAAAAGCTTAATACAGAAAATAGTGTACAATATCTTAGTTGTACTCTAAGGAAGCATACATAAATCCTGGCCTAATATGACATGCAGAGAAAGGGAAATTATAAAGCACAAGATGTGACAACATTGCTGTTCAAAAATTATCAATATTAGAGTAGAACATTACTTGTGTCAAATACTATCAGTTTTCTTAAGACATGTGGCTACCCAAAGGACAATACAGCATATAACAAATCACTGAAAACAAGATGTATTAAAAAAGGTTTATATTAGTAACTAAAGATTAGAGATTTCTAGATTTACCTGTATCAAGTTCTCAAATATTCGCCAGTATTTAGCTCTGTAGTACTGAAAGGCTGCCCCAGTACAGCATTCCATTACTGCATTAGCAATTAGCTTGCATTTTATCAGTTATCCTTGGGAACAGTAGATTTAAGTATTACTATGAGCTCAGCGTTATGAAGGTATATTTACAAGGCTTAATGCAGTGAAAAGCCAGAGGACAGCAGCAGCATTTAGGAAAAACTGTAGCACAAGGAATACAGAAGCCAGTGACAATATGGTGTATAATTAATATTTATCATTAATAACAGTCTCACATAAGCAACAGTATTAATGATAACTCCCATTTGCAAATCACTGATTTAAAAATATGTACAGTACAATATAAGTCATAGAATTATTTCAGTTTACATAAATTAAAATGACCGCTTAAATGCAGATATGCCTCTCGGATATTTACAGTTTCCAGCTCTATACAAAGCAATTAAATTATTTAGTCACTACATTTTAAAGGAAAAGCAAAAGGACTAACGAATGTTAGTTGCAAAATATTTTCATCACACTTCCCTAGGATTTTAACATTCAGAAAAAGGAAGTTCTCTATTCAATATTAGCACAGTACTTTGTCCGACTGCTGCAGATAAAATAATTTAAGGAGTACATAGCAATTATATAGAACCTTACCCTTTCTACCGGTGAGCCATAGCATGCAATGACGAAACATAGCAGTGGCAGATGGCATTGGTGTTAGGAAATGTGAATAAAAGGATAATAGCAGAGAAATGGTGACTGGCAGACAAGACACAGAAATGTAGATGAAATGAATGCAAGCTGGTAAATCTTGAAGCAAAGCTCCACCGTTAAGCCAAATGTTGCCTCTAGTCTCCTCATAATTGAGCATTAAGTTCTATTTGGATACAAATTGCAACCTTCAGACCAATCTTGATTCTCTTCATAAAGAAATGCATAATTGCATCTTGGTAACGAAGATCAGAAACGTTTTGCAAGCGAAACCCATAATCAGAAGCACATTACTTTCTCTCCCCTTGAGTGATTTATTCTTTACATTATTAATCTCCAAATCCTGCCAGAGCTACAGTCTCTTTCTAGCACATATGTATCCACTGCAGATGTAAATCCCTGCCTAACCTGCAGCACCCCTGGATCCAGAATGTTCTCAGTGTGCTCATTCATGCTGTTCTGTTGCCAAACATTTAAAATCATCCATCAAATACCAGTGGAATCTATTATAAGAAAAAACAATCTCTTCTTTCAGCTCACCCTGAAAATGGAAGGTTTTCTGATCAACAGTTATTGTGAAGGTGCTGTCGTCCTCATCGTCTATACCAATCACAGCTCCCTGTGAAACAAAGAACAAAATCCTGATAAGGCAAGCAGTGACATCAGCAGCAGACACTCTATCACTACACCACTGGAATTTAAAAAGCTTTGACAAATTAGAAGCAAACCGAATACAGTAAAGAGCAGAATAATTCTCTGTTCATTCATAGGATGCAGTCAGTTCTTTAAAACAATAAATTTTTAGTTGCAGAAAAAAACAGTAAATGTTTTTAAAGCTGATTTTCTGGATAATAATATGCATCTTTTATTTTTGTAATGGAGGTGGCTTTATGTTGCAGCATTCTCTACTACATTCCAGCTTATATTTTAAAGAAGAGCGAGAAGCAATATTTTATATGTATTTTCTGTGTATAAAAATAACTCCTGAGGACTCTACAAAAAGAAGCTCTTGACCTGATTTTATCTACCAGCCTGTAATAAAAAATAAATCATTCTAGCAGAATGAATTTGGCCCATCATGTCATGTCACTGGTACACTGCATGATCTAATTTTCAGTCCCTAAGTAAATATTAACAGTAAGTAATCAGGATATATCAAAAGCAACTAGCTTTGTCTTCTAATTCTTCATTAACTATTACAAGGAAATGCAAATAAATTAAAGACCATCTGTGCTTCGCTATTTACAAATCTATCCACATTTTCATTTCTGCCCCCTCCAACACTCATAATAAATAACAGTTTCACCCAGGAGAAGATGCGAAAAAAGGACAACTCCAGGTCTCTGCCAACTCCAATAAATCGTAATATTTAACTGAAAAATCACCACTGGATTTACTCAGTTTCTCTTCTCCTTCTCCAAGGAGACACAGCACCAGGATCTGTTGTATCCTTCCCCCTCCCACAAAACAGACATCCCTGGAAGATGCACATATTTAAAGGGTACATTCTTCCCCTACTCTCAGAGTACACCAAGAGTAACAGTACTACCAGGAGCCGTGAGTAAATTCCAACCAGTTCTTCCTTTCACACAGCCAAGCATCCCACAGCAGCTGCAGGGCTGGGGGTCAGGCATACCTCAGGCTGGCCAAAACCTGCGGATGGTTTTGGTACAGACTTGGATGCACAGGGAGCTGAGTCAGTGTCACACACACACACTCCTCACAGTCCCTACAACAGAGTGGCAGGAACAGTCCTATGTAAGAACAGCACCAACCATCTGATATCCAAGGCAATACACCAGGAAAGGATAGCTCCAAAATGTTCTTTTGTTTCTGTCGCCTGATAAAATGTGTCACTTAACTTCTCCAAGAGTATCTTCATATAGGCTTTTCATGGACAGCTCTGTGATCACTATAAGAGACACCTAAAAACTGTATCCAAGTCAGTATAATTCTGAATATTTCTAGTGCCAGCACACAAAAAGCACCAGATTTTTTTTTTTTAACATACCAGTACATAAAAAAAAAATGTGGCACTCGAAGTACCTGTTTTGCTATGCAGTACATTAGAAGGTCACTGCAGATTGTACAATATCATTCTCCTCAACAGCTGTATCATAGAATCACTATGGTTGAAAAGGAGCTCTAAGATCAAGTCCAATTGTTAACCAGCACCACTGCAGTCACCACTGAGTTATCTCAGCAAGTGCCACATCCACACATCTTTTGAACACTTCCAGGGATGGTGATTCCACCACTTCCCTGGGCAGTCTGTTCCAAGGCTGACCACTCTTTCAGGGAAGAAATTTCCCCTAATAGCCAATCTAAACCTCCCGTGGTGCAATTTGAAGCCATTTCCTCTCATCCTGTCACTAGTTACCTGGGAGAAGAAACCCATCCCAACCTCACTACAACCTTCTTTCAGAGGCAGAGAGTGTTAAAGTCACCCCTGAGCCTCCTTTTCTCCAGGCTAAAGATACCAAACATCTGTAAATCAGACACCAAGAACATAACCAAGATATTCTCCTCAGAGGAAACAGGTAAAACTCACATAAGGCTAAACACAGACTAGGACAGCTAAGCCCTGCCCCATCCCTAAGTATGGGAGCAGGGAGAGCTCTCCAGGGCCTGTGAGCTCAGCACAAACCTGTGCACAATGCACACACTGTAACTGCAATGCTGAGGCAAAGGGTCTCAGCCACAAGCACAGAAGATGCTTCTGCTGTCATGAAGATAATACATATGAACAAATAAAATTAAAAATAAGAGCGGGAAAGTTTAAGTATATTCCAGAAAACTTCAGCAGGACTTAAGCATAATGCAGATGATACAGAATCCTTCATGAATACACTTTCTAGCCCAATTGCTTAAATTACGTGTTTGTTTATGTTCACACCTACGGTTACAAATCAACAATTACTCTAAACAGAAACCGTCTTTGATAGAATTTCAGACTGCAGAAGCCCATCTGTTCAGCTATCAGTATCACTGTCATCTGCCAGGGGAGCTGCTTTACAAAAGCAGAAAAAAGGAAAATTCCTTCCTCCCTCACAAAAAAACCCCAACAAAAAAACAACAAAAACAAACAAACAAATAAAATAAAACAACAACAACAAAAAAATCCCAACAACCCACCCCCCCCAACAACAACAAAAAACCCCCACAAAAAACCGAACAAACAAACAACAAAAAGCAAATCACACATATTCAGAGAAAGGCTGGGGGAGTCCGTAAGTTTTTAGAAAACTCTGAAGAACAATTTGGGATGGAAGAGTGGCAGATGGGAGAAGAGAAGGGAATTGTTTTATGCTAAATACATATAAAGATGGACCATGCAATATTGAACAGATTGCTCACTTTTAATATTTCCTAAACTGGCAGGCTGAGGCCAACCTCCACACTGACAGACTCACAGCACTATTAAAGCAGGCATGGCTTTTCACACTGAATTTTTCTGCACAATGACAAAAACATCCTCATGAATCTTTGGGAATGCCTTGTTCTAGACAGTGGTTTGAGCTTACATTACTCTTAAAGAAATTCTGATTAAGATAAGATATCAGTACATCAAGCAAGGCAAAGAAGTCATCTGGAATCCAAGCAAATGGGGATTCTCTGAGTCTCAAATACCTAACACAGGTACCCCTGTAACAGGCCCACAGAAAGACCAGAAGGGACTAGCAACAGAAGGAAGGAGTAACTGGAAAATGCACACTTCTCCTTTAATACTAATCCCATTGTTTGTAAGACCACAGATCCCCTTCCCTAGACTTCTCTTAATTCAAGACTCAAAATGCTCCCATTTATACCCCATATCCTCCTGACTCCTTCCCCCTGCCTGCATCAGCCCTCCACAAGAATGCTGTATGATGGAACCAGAGATTCTACAACAAATGGGCAAAAATACAGAAAAATCACTTGTGAAAGAAATAGTTTTGGTACAAGTATGATCACAAGGCAGAAACTGGGAACGTGCAAAGATATCACAGCATTCCCACCTCACTTCAGTACTGCCACTTCCAGCTACACCAGCGGCACTCCAGGTTAAATGTCCCAAGCCAGAATACCTCAAACAGGTAATTCTCAGCTTTCCTACTCTGCGTCTTCTGCCTCTCTTTCCTCAGTTTGTATCCCCCTCCCTCCAGTCATATTTCAAAAACTTTACCAGCAGTGCTCTCCCTCCCTGCCCAGTCCTCCTGTGCCTCACTAAGCTCAAGCCCAGTCAAGGGGCAGGCCTAAGGAGTGTCCACACTGGCAGGATGGAGGGCACGGTAAGAGAAGTGAATCAGGACAGAAGGAAGCAGTTTAACAATGACTTCTGCAAATACAGAACAATATATGCACATATATATCTGTGTATATACACCTGTACCTCCACACACAGAGAAATGAGAACTGCAAACAGCAACTTTTTCATAGCATGCTACTGCTAACCCCCTAACCTTGCCATGGATTTCTTTTTAATATCTTATATAAAATTTATAATATTTTTATACCATATATATATTTTATACCATATATAAATTTATAAATTATAAAATGTAATTAGCCCAGCATGTCACTTGACCTCTAATGTTTACTTTCTTTAAATACTTTCACTATTTCAGCACTTTGCAGAGTCAGGAATAGAGCCCAAACCTCAAAAGTCTCCTTGCAGTTCTCTCCATTAGGACATATACATAGTAAGTCATTAAGCACTGAATAGAACTACACTTACCCTGAGTCTAACACACCCTCGGCGTGAGCCTCTCATCATTTTGTCTTTTGACTGAAACAGAAACAAAACAGATCAGTGGGTTAACAAATACAGTAAAAAGTTATTCAAAGCAACACGGAAAGAATAAAGCAGTTTTTTGTACTATGTTTTACTGACTGATTAAACGAGATGCAACTTCTGTTACAAAATAGGTTAGTTCTCACACAGAAGTACACCACCACGGTATGGAAAATGAATGCTTCAAAAAACAAGAATACAATACCCCACTTCAATAAGTTTCCTAGATACCTTCAAGAAATACTTATAAGATGCAGTCCATGCCTTTACAGAAAGTAAAAAGAAGTGAAGAAAAGTACTTGGGAAATACGAAAAATCAGCAGTATGCTGATTCACATATTCCTCCTTTCTCTCCTACTCTCAGAAAAGTGTCCTTAAAACAAAATTCAGCTGAGCAGGCAGAATTGTACAAATGACGTCATATGTCTGTCAGAAACTTTCCCTGATGCATACCTCTTTTATGCAGATACAAAATTCATGTTTAGATATGTTTGTATATCTACGTCTTAGCTACTACAGCCCACTGTCATTATTAAAACTAGAAAAGTTAATGTTTTTAGCCATTTAAGCAGTTGTAGGTCAGATCAGAAAATAGGATTCCCATGTCCATAACGAGTGTTCAAACCTGTAGACTAACCTACCTTGCAAAATTACTCAATCTCTTCTTTATTATTTGTTAGAAGCACTGACAAAAAAACCTTAACTGCCCAAGCAGGCAATCCTAAACAGTCAACTCATTTCCAGTTTGAAACTGTGATACTTGAGCTTTCAGCTATTCCCACCACTGTCTCAGACAAAGTTCTCATAACCATTGTCATTGGGCACTAGTGGCAAGCCCAAGGAGCACACACACAAACTATTTAAGGTAGAGAAGAAAAAGGAAACATTTAGGTCATTCTACATACTCAGTTTTCTGATAAATGTAAAATATCTGCCTTTTTTTAACTATACCCCACGCCCCCCCACACTTTCTGTTTCTTAAATGATAAATTTCTTGCTATTGCAGCCTTCTCTGAAAGGCAGTCCTGTCTAATAAAACCCCTTCTCTCCTGCCATCCAAATATTCAAACTACATTCTTTCAGGTCAGGAAAACAACAACTGTCACTGGTGTCTCATGAACAGATTTTCTTGCTGTCATCTTCTGAAATATGCACTTCTTTCCAACAGTGTATCAAGAATTCCATCAAGACAACATATTGATGTTATTATCACCAGACCTATTTTCACTGAAGCCATTAGACAATAAAATCTTGCTGACATCAATTGAAAAAAAGGCAGGACAAGAAGTATCAGTCTTAAAAGTAACAAATCGTTCTTCATCTGCAACATTTTTTAGGAATAGCTACAAGGAAAGAATGAAGCAGTTCTACCAAATCCTATCCTCTAAAGATAATATAAAAGTACAGGCTTCAAATAATGTTTTAGCTGTTTTCAATTCAGGCTCTAATTTATCAGAGCTGTCTTCTGAATGTTAGAAGCCATCAGTATTAATCTACTTGTTTGCACATCAACAGATATTAGCTGGTCAAAGTGAAAAGGAAGTGAAAAGACCACCAGTGCATCCATAATGTATTGTGCAGATATATAATTGCTTTTTAGATCACTTGTACATGGGGAAGACTTTTTGGAGGGTTGTTTTGTCTTGTGGGTTTTTTTAACCTCAAACCCAAGAAAGAATCTAGCAACAAAGTTTCTCCAATAATTTCCTATGAGAAATTGTGTATATTTGGTACGTAGCTCACTAGAGTACACCTACATTTTTTATATTCACTCCTAAAATGGGAGGACACTTCTGAGAGCTTATCACTCCCTCTGGTGGTTTCTGGAAGAAATATTGGCATAATCCTAGCAGGAAAAAATATCTGGACTGAGGCTGCAACTGTGCAGCAGCTGCAGGGACCCGACCAGGTCTGACTGCCCGGACCACACAGGCCAGGCAAAGCCCTCCAGCTCCCCGGGCTGGCACCGGCACAGAACCACAGCAGACAAAGAGCAAAGGCAGTAGGAGACACTGGGTTTGGCTGCGTTTAGACCCCTCAGCCAGCTACGTGCAGGGAATTTGAGGGCTTGTCCCAATGCAAGGGAGGGCAGAATCCCAATACTCCTTTCCACCGTGCAGACTGACCATCAACTCTGTTGCAAAAGATATGGTAAAAGCCTCCCTTCTGCTTGGCCACTAAATTTTAATGGAATGGAAATTAAGTTTAAACATTATAATGTTCTCAGTCTGCAAAAAGATTCACAAATAAATGACAGGTCAGAGTGTGTGGGCCTGTATACCTGCAATTTCACATCTTCAGACAGAGCTTTTCTTGGTTCATACCAATTATAAGAAAGCAGTAAATCGAATTAGTTGCACCTAAGTGCAATAAAGCACCCATCATTCCAGTATCTGAATTCCCTGAGCTCCAGAGCACGCAGATGTCATCACACACAGTGCTATATTCTCTCACTGGCACACAGCAAACCTTTCACTGTTGCTGCAGGACAGTACTTTAAAACGCAATCCAACTGACGTTTTAGAATTGGCCCCCTCCCCAACTAAGATTTTATAAAAATACAATTCAAATAGTTCCAGCTTCTCCTTATTATCTTTTGGTTGAAATTAGGTTACCCAATATATCGTATTAAAAAAAAAGCCATCCCATAACTGTTTTGAGGAATGGTTCCATTTCACTGAACAAAAGATTATACTGTAGAAAGACATCTTTGAATGGCTAATAAAAAAAGCCACATTTAACTTTCTTTTTATATTTAAGATTTTAATATGCAGCTATCTTTTTTCAGCGATCAGTTTTATAACCAGACAAAATTACATTTTCTACAAGCTTTTAATACACACTATACTGATTTTGATGATAAAGGACTTGAACAGGTTATAAGCAGACAGCAAGATCAGATAAATTTCAGCTGAAACTCAAATAAAAATTTGTAAAAATGAACAAAGCTATAGAGTATTACTGCAGGGGGAATGTGGTATCTCCAAAAAGATGTGGCCTTTATTGGTTTCTCTTTTGCATCCACACAGCAAAACTGATCACATAGAGAACTGATCTAACATAAGGCATTTCAGGGAACCTACAACTTCTTAAGAGAAATTAGAATAATGTTTGGACCTATTTAAAGAAAATAAAACAAAATTAGAATCCTAACCCAACTCCCAAGGGCAGCCAGCCCTTCTTCATCTTTAGAAGTACTACTATTTCATTTGAGTTTTAGCTGTTGCATGCAGCTTGTTGAGTTTAAGGTTTCAAATAAAACCCAGCTGCTCTTTGCCTCCAAAAGTTCTCAGGCACAAGTTCTGCTTGCCCAGAAGGGCACAGAACTTGAAGAGGTGCATTTCTGACTCACTCAGTGCTGTCATGGAAATCCCTAACATAAGTACACAGATGAGCAAAACCACTTGGGACATTTATTTCCTGTTAGGGATGAAGAAGCTGGAACAGGCTGTATCTATAAACAGTAATCTTTGCAATTTATCTACATCTACAAGAGGAGCTTAAATTTGGATCACTTTCCATAATAGTCATTTTTTCCCATCAAATGCTAAGGCAATGCTAATTTTTCAAGCAGAAACAGATCTGAACAATTTAAAGACTTTCCAGGCTGTTCCCAGCCCACCATTCCTCCAGCTCCCTTGCAAGGCACATGCCAGTCTCAGAGGAGGAGCTCCCTGAGCTTAGGGACAGCATGTCACAAAATTCAATTTAGTGTTGTATAATCAACAATATTTTTTATCCTGTAACCATTAATTCAGAATTATTTTTATTATTACAAGTTCACCTACAGATTTGTCTGTTTTTAATAGACTCACTGAGTTGTTTGCAGGGCATGTGACAGATCAAGTTATTATAGGAAAAAAGTGTCATTCCATCAGAGAATGGAAAACAGAGATCTCAGAGGGAATGTTTGTGCAAAAGCAGATGTGGAGTTTTTCCTGTTTCTTGGGATTTTTGCACGCAGCTGTTGATTGAGAAACTGTATTTGGAAAAACTATTCAGCTAAAAGTCTCTACCATAGGAGCACTGAGCCATGACTGCAGCTTTGGAGGCATCATTTGAAATCAAGTCAACAAGGTGTGTTTTGAATTCACCACCTAAGACTCATAAAACCACTCTAAAATTTGAGTACCCTTCCTCAAAGGCTGGGTCGTTTAACCCACAAGCAGTTCTTCAATACAACACAACCAGGATTAAAGTTGCTAACTAGCTGTAGTCTTGAAAAGCATGAGGGGAAAGATACTTTTACACTACTTTTCCTAATGACTGATTTCACACAGCTCTTGCTCTCCAAAGCATTAGACCAGCACATGTTTTAAAAGTAGTTTGATGGAATGATGAACAAAAGAAAAGCACTTAAATCTATTCTTTAGGCATTCACTGGTGCAAAATCCACTCAGATGATGGGAGGCTCTCCAGTTTGGTTTCAAGGACATGCAATATGGAGCTGTCCTACACAATATTTTTTTCTGTCAGCCTTCATTCACTATGCAAGTCAGTCCTTTAAGCCTGCAACGTTTTGAATAATACTCCTTTCAATACCACTATACGTCAAATATCCACAACGTTTGAGAATACTTTAAGGAACTGACCTTCCTCTGGCACAGTTTTTAGCACTGTTTGCACAGCTATGCCAGTTCTGCTTTCAATTTATTATACAATTTAAATATTTATTTAAAGAGTACACTTAAAGCTAGAATTTAAATCAGATTTTCAAACTTGAGTGGTTCTCTGGATTATTTCTACAGGATTCCCAAGAGTTATCAAGGCTAGAGCTGATGTGTATTTAAGATGGCACATCTGCCAGAAAACACAAACAAAAAGCAAATTGCATTCAATTCCCCTTTCCTCTGAGACCATTTCTTTGTCTTCATGCTCTCTTCCCAGCACAATGTCAACACACGTTTCTACACTGACGTGCTTAAAACAAACAACAGAACAAATTCAGCTGAAAAAATAAATCAGCATAAAGCTACTTTTTAGCTGGAATCCAGCTCATGGAACAACTTTACAGCTCCGGTGCCAGCAGAAGGCAGGAATGCGCCACTTCAAGAGTTGTCTGCTAAATATTTCAGTGCAGCCAACAACACACTGAATAACCCACAATTCTTCAGTAACTTATATATATATATAAGTTATTCCTTTGAGAGAAAACATTGCTGGAGTCACAAATCCAAGAATACTGAGGGCAAAAGAGAAATAATTTGTCAAGCTATTGGTCAAACTGATCCAAAATGGCAAAAATTAATATTTTCCTCTTAAAAACAAACAAACAAAAAAAACCACCCCACAAGTGGCCATTTACTAATATCGGACAATCATTTATTTGAGCAAAACCATGTAAAAACAATATCCAGATGACAAGTCCAGATCATACTCTCAAATACAGAATTCATAAATAACTTTACACAAACGCAATTATAAGCAAATTCAAGGATGAACATTTCAATTCTGAAAGAGGAAAAAAACACCTGGACTAAAGAAGTGGGAAAAAAAGCAAACAATTTTGCAAGCTGGGTAAAAGGCCTTTGTTAAAACACCTTGAAAATGCATGTGAGAAACTTTCACATTCACACATGCAAGTAGTACTACTATTGCTCATTGCAATACAAGCACAGAGAATGGAAATCACAAATGAAAACAGAAATAAGTGTAAACACTACATTTTCCTTTTTTTTTCTGACTCTAACTTGATGTAAAATCTTCTGCCTTGCTCCTTTAAAGTTCTGATCATTCCGGAAATGGAAATTTCGTTGAATTTATTTGCTTCTGATGTACGTATCCAAAACGTACTTAGGTTAACAGCTATTCATTTCACCAAAAGACAGAGCATACCCTTTTTTAATACCAGAAGTGCAATGCTATTGCACACTAATTCTATTTGAATGTTTATTTCACATTAAGGGTGCTTTTCTGCAGTCCATTTTAAGTAACTACCAAAGAAGATTAAATAAAAGAGTGCAATGACATGCCTACGAAGAAACACGTTTGTGGCTTATGCTCTATTGGAAAGTTCAGCTCCATCAGGAGTTATTTCCCTGTAGTTTTCCACAGCTCCCCTGCCAAAGGTTAACAGGCTGTGGGATCTGTTGGAGAAAGTGTCTCGTCTATGCAGAACTTGCTGAGGAGCCTGGAGAGGGGATGAGCAGGTCGAAGCTGATCCTGTAATCCCTTGTATCAGCAAAACTGCTTCCAGATTGTGTGTCCATACAGCCTGGCTGAAACCATCCCAGCCTACCCCACCCATGCTCTACACTCCTGGGAGAAGCCACATTCAGGCTCAAACACCAACCCAGTCACACTCACCCGAGCAAAGTGAAGCAACTTTATTGCTTCAGACTGAAACTAGCTCAGAGGGAGCACCCTACATGGCCCTGTGTACCTGACACACAGTTTACTCCAAACACAAGGCTGCATATGCAGAATAGGCCCTTTCCACATACAAGCAGAGCCCCCAAACCTGCCAACATTTCCAATTAATGCTGTTCATAAGCCTCATAATCTACCAGTCAGGAGTTACTACTCTAACACTAAAGCTGAAAGAAACAATGTCCTACCACCTTCACAGTGATAGTATCAGTTCTTGTGAGGTGTGTGCTCAGCTGGGACTAGATCTAAGTTATCTTTCAAACCCTGCTCCTGCTGACCCTGCTGCCCTGGGAATGAGCATGCCAGCACACACAAAGAGGAGGGCGTGCCAAAGGACCAGATCTTTTGGCAGGCAGGTTTCAGAATTACACAGAGCCTTAGGTAAGAGAATGAATTCAGATGTCTGGAGAATGGCCTAGCGAGTACTTCAGAGATATGCGCAGAAAAGACAGCACGTGGATAGGAAAAACATTCTGAAGGAATTGTTAACTGCAGCCACTTCTTAGCGGGAAGGGTACACAAAGCAAAGAACATGATTTTATTCCTTGAATCCAACTTGAATTTTTTAGGATAAGTAGTTAAAAGAGAATTTTTAAATTTGTGAACTACAAGTTGTTATACTAACAGAGAACATAATAAATGATACAAAATAAAAGTGCAATGTATGTGTAGAGATACCTAGTCAGAAGATATCATTAAATACAAGAGTATATTTTTATTAAACAGGTGAAGACAACAGAATGAAAGGCAGTGCAATATCCAGAATTATAATTATACACACTAGTCATCAGCAAATGTTTCTATTTCTGTAGCTGAGCATTAAATGACTTTGCACCTCGGACTGCTACTTAGACACACTTACTAATTCATCTCTGTCAAGCAGCTGACATTTGAAGAGCCATTAAATAGCAACTATAAAAGCACTTTCATTTCTCCATCCACATTACAGGTGAGACAGTTCGAACCCACATGAACAAAATTGAGAGTCTGTGACAGTTCTATGGCAAAAGTCTTATCTCCTGTGTCTGGGGAGATAAGCTCTCTCCCAGTATGACAGAAATCCAGATTTGGGGAAATAAGTTTTATATGCAAAGCTTCTGTATGAACAAAGCTTCATAGATGGTGTGATACGTCAAGTTATTTGCTGTAAATCTATTACAACTTACTAGAGGTTTAATTTGTATGTGTTTTATTCAGACTGATACACTAACTGCTCAACGAGAAGAAAACTTTGGTGCATGGATGCAGTTCACCTAGTAAACCTTCTCATTTCAGGGCACATCCCTGAAAGAAATTTATCTGCACCACTAAAATACTTGTAAGTTATGTAAAAATATGAATAAGGAAGCTGAACAAGCCAGCAAGTCAGGATCTGTCAGGGGTTATGGAAAAAAAAAAAAAAAAGAAAAAAAAAAGTTAAGGAAAACATCACTGTTTCTTAACACACCGCACTTAAAAAGTTCTTGCTGGGAAGTGGGAAGTCCTGAGCGGAAACGAGAAAGCCGATCGGGCTCTGGGAAGCACCTGCCGGACGGCAGCGAGCCCGGCAAGCGCGGCGGTAAAGCACCGCGAGCCTCGGGCACGGAGCGCCGGGCGCGGCTGGGCGCGCACGGCCACGGGAAGGCGGCACCGCCCCGGGCCCGCCGGCTGCGCTGAGCCCCA
>VZRL01000642.1:3116745-3137674 GCA_013397895.1 Origma solitaria
CGGGGCCGTGGGGCGCGCGGGGGCGTGAGGGGAGGGGAGTGGGGCGGGGGCGGCCCTGCTGTTCGGAAAGATGGAGTTCGGGATATGAGGATTGAGGGCGTTGCCTGAGGGATTCCATCCCCGCGGCTTCCCCTGACGGTCCGGGGAGGCAGAGGGTGAGGCAGGGCTGTGAGGTGGCAGCGGTGCGGTGAGGGCAGGGCGCGCTGGCGCTGTGGAGTGCGAGGGTGGGAGGGCGTCATCCTCTCCCCTAAAGCACTTTGGAACCTTTTAGTTCCTCTCTAAAACGCTTGACACCGCTTGGAAGATTTTAGCATCTATCACTGTTGTGCTAGTCCCTCTGCCTCTCGGTTTTTTGGATGTCCAAAGTGCCTTAAGTGCTAAACCAAAGTGGGCTTAACAATGGAGTCTGAGGGGGCTTCTCTTCAAAGTGCTCCACGTCCACAGTGAATAAAAACCATTCACGACTCGAGATAACCTTTAAAGGCTAAGGCTTCAATATGACACAGCTTTCCTGTGGACTGATCCAAGAATGTGGAATGAATTCCCCGGGAGCTACGGACAATTGCAAATCTGTTGTTCAGCACAAGGCATGGTTTTGGCACAGATCTCCTCTGACATAAGTACAGAACTTGAGCTGGGCTTTAACATAAAATCTTCAAAGGACCCATAGGAATACTCATGTTCCTTCCTAGGGATCAGCAATAAAGCAGCAGAAATAGTGCTTTTACCATGAGGTTTGTGTTTATCATGCAGTCTTGAGCATATTCATTAGTAGCTTTTCTTTTCCTTTCCCCCCACAGCCCTTTTTATTCTTTTACTATAAAAATGCCTTTATAGTAGGGCTGAAGTAGGTTTAGTGTGTCTCACAACACTGTAACTTTATACTAAATTAAACTAAATTTAACAGAAAATCACCCTCTTAGTGAAAAAGGATCACTCAGAGCCAGTGTGTTTGATTTTAGAAAGTAAGAAATATTCCAGATTTCTAATTGTCTCCCCATTTCACATATCACATTGTATACTAGTTTGTTACCAATTAGAATTTGGAGCATTGATACTCCTTGGAGTCGTCTGGTAGTGTGTTTATGCGTGGGATTACCCATTTAACGTAGCTAATGCACAATCTGGTTTTGAAATCCGGCTTGTTAATTTAGATAACATTCTTTTTCAAGCTGCATATGACCTTAGTAGACTGTTTTGTTCTTTAGTTTCACTGACTAAACAAAGTGGGGCTGCCTAGAGATTATACCCAGGCAAGCAAAACAAAAAACATCAGATGGTGCCAGAACATTACTAGTGCTGCCAGTTAAAGCTGTAGCTGGGCTGGAGCTTTATTATCTCAGATCACTACTTTGGCTGTATTATGCCACAAGAGCTGAAACAATGCAAAGAACTCGTGGAAAAAAAGAACCTCTTGGCGTAAGTCTGAAAAACCCGTGTGTAGGCAGAGCATCCGCAACAAGAAATTCTCCACAGAAGAGCTTTTTATTTGCCTTGGTTTGCCAGAGGCTGAATTTCCTGAACTTCGGCTTACACTGATTATCTTACTAGTTCTTTGTTCTCTTTGACTCTTTTTTGAGGGGAAACATGACAAAGACTTGTATCCACTAGAAAAAGCATACATTTTAGATATCTTGTTTTAGCTAAAAGTTTCGAGTAGGAAAAGCTGTGTTAAGAGGTGTAAAAAGGGGGATTCAGCTCAAGGTTTCTTTCAGAAATGCAGTGTGGATATTCTCCTTAAGTAATTTGGCAGAGATCAGAGAATCATTGTTTTTCAAAAAGCCCCACACAAATTGAAATAAATACATTTGAAATTACAGTATTTGAGCATCCAGGATACCATGTCATCCAGGTTTATGTACTCTCATGGCATGCCAGGATGCTCTGTCTTCTGTGTCTGTCAGATTACTCCCCTATGTTGAATGCGGATCATGAGGGCACTGTTGAAAGGTTTAGGCTGAACTACTTAGATTCTTCTGATAAAGATTCTCTGGGCCCATTCAAATTCTTTTGAAAGATCAATGCAAACATTTTAGTTAATTTAAACAAATCAATAAACTGAAATCACCCACACCTAGGCTACAACCTCTCTTTATATTCTTTGGATTTGAAATCATTAGCATCAATTATTTTTAATAAAAAATGGCTTCAAATGGAAGTTAGTCAGTAATTTCTTAACAGAAGAATATAGTTTGCTTTTACGTCTTCCATCTGAATCCGATCTGGACCAGTTACAAAGAGCTGTTATTTTCTGTAATTATAGACAATTTTATTGTGATGTTCTCCATATTTTACACAACTTAACTCAGACGAGAGTGTCACCCTCTGTAACATTACTGTCATCTGAGAGAATAATGTACTACAGAGATAACAGAACAGGGCTGAAGGCAGCAGCTGTTACCTTGTGCTGCTTTTGTTTCATGCACTGCTCCATCAGCTGAAAATCTTGTCCAGCACCATTCTCCTGCCACACAGAGGTCTCAGTTAAATTATCTTGCCATAGTGTCCCAGCCACACACAGATTTCCTGACCAGCCACAATGTTTAGCCCATGAAGTGGCCTCTGAGGTACTCAGAATCCCAGCAGGAATGTAGGGGGAAGCCTCAGATATGCCCAGTCCTTCCTGTGTTTTCCAGGACACCCTAATTTGCACCCTACTTTTAAAAATTTCCTCTATGTTATTTGTCTTTGGCCAAGCTTGTCCAGTCAGTTGCATTTTTTGCCCATCACAGTTTAAATCCGCATGGTTTCTAGCCAAAAGAAAGATACTGCTGATGAGAGTGAAGGACCAGGCTAGACAATGGAAGCAAGGGAACACTGGAAGTCTGATTCTTTAAGAGGAAAATGCTTTTCTGTTGTAAATTTTGCTGAAGTTATGGCTGAAGTAACTTAGAAGAACCTCAGTGATGAAGTTGTGGCTTGTGGGTTTCCTTTAGGGTGTCTGGGAGTGTGACTGGCAGCAGTGAAAGTGGCTTTAGGTTCTTCTAACAGCTGCAATTGCTTGGGGCTCAGAGAAAAATAAGGAAGGCATTTGAGAAGAGCACAAATGACATTTTGTTTCAGTTTCTTTTCCAACTTTAGAAATGTGCTGCTAGTTTAATTTTGTAATGCTTGTCCTATAAGGTCACCGTGTCAACTTCTGACAACATAATCATCATAATTAAGAATGTATGTTTTAGCCTAATAGTGGGTGATTCTTTTTTTTTTGCTTGTTGATAGCAAGTAATGTCTTTTATTTGTACCTTCAGGAAAACATCACCTCCATTCTATTTTTTACGGGTAAAACATGCAGTAATAAATTACAATCAAGTAGAAGATGGAGCATTCTGTGTCATCCTCAGTCTCCAGCTACTGTCCTTTGCAGGTATTTTCTAGTCTCTCTATTCACATCCTGACTACACTAAGAATAGGAGCAATGCCAGAGCCTAAACATTTTGTATTTTATTTCTTCAGAATTATGTTTGGTTTAGGGGATTACAGAGAGGAAGATAGATGGGAGAGAATCACCTTCACCCTACAAGCAGTCATTCTTCAAAGAGGATAATTAAATCAAGTATGACAGTAAGTGCCATTTTAAGTAGATTTTCTGAATAGATTTATTATACTGTTACTGATTTTAATACAAACTTTTTGGAAAAAAAACAACAGGATAGTGGAAGGAGGACAGTAGTCGGTTTCTGAGGCAAACAAATAATCCTCTTGGGCCTTTCTTGCCAATTCCTCTGTGATTCTACGAAATAAAAGCCATTAGCAATAAATTTTCTCAGTTGCGTCCATTTTAATCCAGTTTTTCTCTGATTTTAATGAATTGTCATAAATTCCCCCAGGTCAGGGATTAGGAACCTCATTGAGGGCTAAGCAGACCTTTCTGAGTCTTCTAAATGACTCCATATTAGCATACTCTGGGAAAAATCAAAGTACAGCAGGTTGTATGGAATTCAAGCCATCAGATCTCAGAATCCCTGTTCTGGTTCTGCTTAATGCTTATGGCTGAGTTTGGTGTAAGTTCACATGAGAAGAGAGGTTTGTTTTTGTACATTAGATCTGTGTTTCTACTGTTCAGAATCCCATCCTTCCATGGCGTGTTTAGAGCTGCACTGGAGAGCGTTGGAATATTGGAGCCATTTCCCCAAAACACGTGGAATATGTTCAGCAAAAATGTGATACCATTTAAGACAGGGCTGAAGACTCTCTCTTGCATTTCAAATAGATAGGGATGATTCTGAAAGTCAGACTTATTCTGTGTTTAGTTATTTAATCCTCTCTGGTAGGGCTGTATGTCAGAGGGATGATGCAGCAAAGACGCGGCTGACTCACCTCGCTGGCACCGACACTTGGCAGGACTGGGAGGAGTTTGTCAGATGTTAAAAACAGGGCGTGAAGGTACTCAGTTAAGCAACTCCAGTGACTCACTAAACGGCCAAATCCTGTTTCAAGGTCTACAGAGAAACACATTTTAAGGACACTATAAATTTGAATAGCTTGGAAACAATAACAAAACTTAAAATTTTGCTGTGGTCTCTTAAGATTAAATTCAGGTTTTGCAGGACATATATTTGATATACCATTATCTGGGAGTTGCAGGAGTGTAAACTGACACTTTGGGACTCAACATTTCTTCAAGAAGTACATTTCTGAGCTTGCTGAGGGGCTTGGCCGTTAAGAAATGTCATTATCTTCTCTGCACTCACTTTACACAGAGGGCAGAGAATTCCTTCCACGTATCCTGGTCACACTTGAGATCTTTCAGTGTTCTGACATGAAGGTGTTAATAGCAGTAAAAATTTAGTGGGGAAAGCACCTTGTAACAAATTCTGTAATTTAATCATAGTATAAATCTAATCCAAAATAATTTTTAAAAATTACCCAGCCTTCATACTGAAGAAATAGTTACACAGGCTATTTTCCATCTGTACACTGGCTGAGTTTTGGTAATCTGAAAATCAATCTAGCAAGTAGAAAAATCTTGGAATGAAATTTTATTATAAAATTTACAATGTCATAATTTACTCTTGAGATCAACAGGTCATGGACACTTTTAAAATTCATCTGGACAGGGTGCTGGGCTATCTTGAATAGCCTGTACTTTTGCCAGGAAAGAATGGACCATATTATCCTTGAGGATAATATGGTAATTCCAACCTAGTATTGTATGAGTCCATGATTCTTTGCTGAGTACAGGAGTTTAGAATTCACAGCATGCTGAATCCCATTTTATACTCCTAATGCATTGCTTAAATGGGTAATGTCTCATCATTTGATTTAAACATCTTATCATCCTCTGGGCAGAATGTATTTAAAATTTAATGCAGAAGTCCCTGCTATTTTCTCAACCGCAAATAAGTGATTCCTACTTTAGCCTCCACAGAGACTTTGAAAAGATACAGAGGAATGCTGCTCAACTGGAATGTTTCCTTCATTGCAGCTGTGGTATGCAGCCCACTGGTACAAAAAGGCAAATAAGCACAATCTCTTTTCTCAAAGCTTTTTCACCATCACATTTTTTCATGGTGTTTGGCCTATTAATATCTTTCAAGTAAGGTTACTTGCTCTTTGTTGTCAGTTTTGCAAGAATGCAATACATCCATCGTCATCTTCTCACAAAATTTAGACTTCCAGTAGAGTTTGATGTGTAGCAAATTTAGCAAGGGAAAAGGTAAGAACTCAATATTTTAGAGCATTGTCACCAATCATAAGGATTATATGCTGTGTTTATTTTAAGTTAAGGAATATTTATTTTTCTGTATACACTATATTTATTTGTTATTGATAGATACAGCAATATCAAAGGTAGTATTTCAAACTAGTGTGTATATATATACAAGTAGGTTCCAAAATACATGTATATTATTAGGCTGTTATGAACAGTATTCATGCACTCTGGTACGAAGTCCTGTTAAAATCTGGAGGAAAAGGGGTTTTTTCCCTCTCTTTTTTTTTTTTTTTTTTTTTTTTTTTTTTTTTTTTTTTTTCTTTTTTTTTTTCTGTCTTGTTTTGTCCAGGTAAATAACAGGCATCTGACTCTGGTAATTTTTAAGGTATTAAGTAGGAAATACAAGGTGATGAAAGGAAGGATAAAAGTAAAATCAAGGAGACCTCGAACTGAGCAATCCATCATAAAGCACAAGTACAACGTGTGCCTTTATTGCTCATTTAATTTCCATAACTAGCAGTATTAAAGGGGTGTCTGTTAAAACTAAATTTCCATTGTGGCAGTTTAGAATCAGTTTCTGTCTCCTCTACGTTTTCTTCTGGAATTTAAGGTGAAATGATTTTTCTTTAGGTCTAGCATCACTCTCAGGGATTTGTATGTAGGAGGAGTCCCTGTACAGTATAATGCCTCATTTAATACTGACCTGATTTTGGGATGCCAAAAAGATTTTTCTTTAGGGTTGCTGTTTCTTGTGTAAGAATGAGAGACAAAAGTAGCAGGGTTTATGCTACCAAAAATTGGAGAAGATTTTTTTCTTCTTATCTGAGAATGAAAAAATCCTTTTTAGTGCCTACTTAAAGGATTTGCTTCCTCCTTGTTCTGATGAAAGCAAAAATGCAGAAATTATTTTTTTTCATCACACTCAACACTCTCTCTCTCTCTCTCTCTGTTCTATGAGAAATGAAAAAAGAAGGGGAAAATTAATTTAGTAGAAGAAAAATAAGTAGCCACGAGAATAGGCAGAATAAACTCAGATTGCTCCCTGAAAATCATGATCTGCACTTGGACCAGGATTTAGAAAGCAGATGGGTGCTTTGCTACTGTGTCAGCTCTCAGGAGCTGTCAGGAGAATATTCCATTTATGTGTGAACTTGCAGACTCGTGCAGAATGCAGCTACATCTGATTTCCAGATGAAGTGAGACTTCAGTTCACAGCAGCACCTCCTGCCGCTCCATCAGCTCAGTATCAGCAGGAAGAAAACGAAGGTTCAAGGATCAGGGAAAGCCCTCGCACACCCTGGCTACATTTCCAGTCTTGGTAGTATGAAGAAAAAAGACTGGGACTTATTATTGGATACATTAAGCTGCTGTCTAGACTAAAACAACCACTCACAACAATTAGCTCCAGCTGAGGTGACTTCTGAACTGTAAATCCTTGGAAGTTTGGGAAGTACACCAGGTCAGTCTCACTACATTTTCCACTCCCACCGTTTTCCATACCTACTAGCTATTGCCGCTGCCGGAGGCAGGACATTGGGCTGTTCAGACCTTTTTTCTGAACTATTTTCGTATTATGTTCTTATTTTCATTAAGGGACTTACTTTCACTAAGGGACTCTATAACTATTATTTCAAGGTGAGTTTGGGGTTGTTGGGTTTTATTTTCAGTAAAAGAGTGGGATTTGTGTGGGATCTTTAATGAAGTCATAGCCTAATTTTACATTTTAGTAGTCAGACCTTACTTTGCCCCTTCTCTAACATGAACAGTTTGCTAATTTTTGCTGAAGCTGAAGTTGCTGAGAACTGTTGAAATACACCCAGATGTCATGGACTGAAACAAAGGAAATCCTACTCAGCTTGTAAGCAGCAGCACACACAGGGCAGCTCTGTTACTCACTTTGTAAGCCAAGAAAATCCAGGCCTTGCTGCATGTGTTTGCTTCCAAGTTTCAAAAGTTCAGTCTGTGAACTTCCCAGTGCCCTGATAAACTATTGCAGCAGTAACTGCAACATAACTTCTAAGAAAATCCTACAATAACATTAATATTAAAATCTCTAAATGCTACTGGAGTTAACCAAATTCTCTGGACAATTGACAAAATGGAGAGTTACATCATTTGCTTTCCATTGCCCAAGAGAATTAGTTTTTGAATACAAGCTTGTAAGGAATGTACTTACAAGGAAGTCTAATAATAAAAATAGTCTGCAGTGTACAGTGAAACTTTGATTTCCATAGCATAAGCTGAAGTTGGTGGTGTTAGGACATTGTAGTTTGTTACAATGTTGTGTTTACTTGAGGCATACACAATAAATAGTTTGTTCTAATTTAGCAGTCAAATGTGCAATACTGTTTGTAGATTAGCAGCCTTAAGCCTTTGGAAATGAGTTACCAGCAAAGAAAAACACGAGTTTAGTCAGGTGTTTCCAGTCCAGGCCAAACAGCCCAAACGTTGTTCATACTTCTGTGTTCCTTTGGTGTCAATGTAGTTACATGTACATAATGAAGAGCAAAATTTATCACATTGACTTAGAGATTAAAATATGTAAGTACCCAGTTAAGCTCTGCTATTCAAAATGCATAAGCAAAAGAGGAGGATCTGAGTGTATCATTAGCATTACACTCTCTGATTTATGTTTCTAGTCTGACCAATAGAGGACAGATACAGCTCTTCTCAATATAGCAAAACAAGTAGCAAATGATCTGTTGTCTTATCTGTCTTTCAGATTTTGGCTTACATATCTGTCAATTTTAGACAAAACAAAATCCTACACACAGTTTTCCCTGATCCAGCTGTCACTTACATACTGATAACATTAACCCATCTGTCTGTAAAATATTACATCTATTTGGCTTTACACTTTTGAATGGGAATTTAATCTGCTAAATATCAGCAGTGATGTCTTACGTTTAATTGCTACAGTCCCTGCATTAAATTTACTCATTGCACTGAATTTCTAAAACGCAGAAATGACAAATTTCTTTTTCTCGTAGGTAGTGGACCAATCTTATACCCTATGTCTTGACTGTGGCGTTAACTTACAATTTCTTTGTGTTTTTTAGCTCGAATCTTCTACGCCCACAAATCCTTAACTGTAGTACTGTAGTACTTTAAACATTTCAGGGGATAATCAGTGCGGTGTCAGCTGGTGCAGTGTGAAGCATAGATAATACTCCGCAGTGTGACTGATCTCAGTGGTGCTTGGCTGACTGAAATGATGGCTGTCATTTCTGTTCCCAGCAGCAACATGGGCATATTCTGTACTGTGAGTGCTCAGACTGTGTAATTACTTTTTGGAAATGTTAAATTTTTTTCATGCACAGGGAAACTCTGCCATATGCAATCTGCCATTGTCTGGGTTTTTTGAATGTATTTAATAATCCTGTGTAAGGATTCCTGATGCTAAGAAATTCAGACAGATACAGAATTCAGGGAGATGGACACATTAATAGACATATATATGTACATAGATGTGTGCGTGTGTGTGTGTGTGTGTGTGCCCTCAGGAAAAAATCCTGATGGAAAAAAATGGCCTTTATGGAAAATCAAGACATATGATAGCTTTAAACCAGGTTTGCTTTACAGTGAAGGCATTCCTAAGACATAATGCCTGCAGGAACAATGCCTGCATTTTGACAGGCTATGGACCAAGGGTTGGGCAGGGAGTCCTGTGGAAAGGCTAGAAAGTATTACAAGCTGGGGAAAACTCTCTGGTACCACATATGGAGAGTGTTTAAATGGGAAATCAATAGACTTCATATTCCATGCATTTTAAATTATTTATTTGTGCTTAAGTTTTGCCAACCAAGGCATGAGTTAAAAAGGAATTTTGGTTTCTGAACCTCCAGGGTTCATATTTTCAACCTTCTCTTTGCAATTCTGAAGGCCAGAAAGTTCCTTTATTTTGCTGTTTCCTTGTTGGCTTTTTAAAAAAATTAAAGCTCAAATAACCCATGCAAGCTCTTAACTCCAGAGTATGGAGCTTTATTAAAAAAAACCAAAAAAACAAACCCAAACAAGAGATTGGAAAATATTGGCAGCTGGTAAAACTGAATTTGTTTTCTAGAGCATGCCATATTTGAAAAGAATAAGTAGACAGGCAGAAAATGAGAAAGGATCATCTTCCAAGCAGATAGGCCCTGTTTACCTAAAGTGGGACAAGGAAAACTTTTATCCCACATAACTTTTACTTTTGGATGGCATTTGAATTGGCCTTGAGTGTTTGGCAGCTCATCTGTTGAGCCATCTGTTTCAGATTATGCATGCTCGGAGGGCACATTGCACCCAGGCTTACAGTTCCCCTGAACACAAGAAATTTGAATTGGATTTGCAGTTTAGTGATCAGTAAGCATGGATGTGCATGTACATGTGCATGACACAACTAACTAAACTCCGTTTATTTGGGACAAATTGAAGCATTCATACAGCTGGAGAAACTTGAGGGAGGTTAGGAGGGGAAAGCCATCGGCCTTGTTCACTGGCCTGTGTCCCCTGTCAGTGCTCAGGCAAGGCAAAACAAGAAAAAAATCCACTCAAGGTGCAGGAAATCTCTCCTCTAGACTGAAAAGTTCTGAATTATCTAAGAAGTAATATATTACCCATTTTTACAACCCCTTTAAAAAGTGTCTTAAAGGGACTGCAGGGTAGAGAAACTGCAATTTGGCTCCCTCTGTTAATGAATCATCTCCAGTCCCATCCCAGTGCCAGAGATGAACTGGGTAGTGAATCAGAAAGCTATAACCAACACTTTGAGAGCCTTTGTTATGCCTAAGTACATCATGGCCAGGAAAGAGGATTTGATCCATAAACTTTAATGGTGCATTATGTGAAGCTTATATTATTTATGGCATACTAGTAGCACTTATCTTTTTCATGTTATCTGCTTTGAACATACTTTTTTTTTTAAAGAATATACTGCTTGTTCCACCCCTCCCTTTTCTTTCCTTTCCCTAGAATGCTGACTCAATTCCTTTTACTCTTTCAGTCAGCTTGCAATTTTAGGCATTTCCTTGTCCAGTTTTCAGGGGAACACTTTACTTCCCTCTCATGAGCACTGTGCGGATCTCTTGTGGCTGTTGAATCTCATGCTGGCTGGAGATGGAGGAGATTTCTTTGCAAGCAGTAGGTACTGACACAGACCATCTGCTCTTCATGAAATTCTCTGAACCCATGGACTTGGATAGCAGTTGTGCAGTTGTGTATGAGAAGAAAATTTGGCTCACATAATGCAGTGATGGAAGGAATGGTAAATCTAGAACTAGCCAAGAGATTTGAGGGATAAATGCAATTTTGTCCCAGATTCTATTTCTAGATAATGATATTTCTTTTTTACAGGTTTTCACATTAACCAAACCCCCAGACTGCATTATTAGCAATGTGTGAGTCCTCTGGTAATGAGGATCAGACTTTAGTATAGTTTATAATATATTGTGAACAGAATATTGACCAAATGTAGATGTATTGTATTGTTCAATCAGACCTTATTCAGTGTGCATGGAGAGTATTAATTATGACATTCGATTGAGCTTGGAAATATTTCTTCTTGCTTCAAGTAGCACACATAGTTAATTTAATCAAATAACTGCACATTTGCAATTAAATGTGCAACATCTAAAATTTTAGGAGTTTTACTTTTTGTAATATATTTAATCTGCTCATCTGATCAAAAATAGATCTTCATATTACATTGCTTATTCAAGTATTAAATTCTATTACTTTTTAAATTAATAATCTCAAAAGAGCTACACGAATTGATGAACATTATTCCTCAATTTAAAAAAACTGAGTTACCTGAAAGAAAAAGAAGTCTAATTAAAATATTGCCTGGTTGAATTCTCTTAGTAGAACAAGTGCTTTCCTCATATGAGAAATTTATGAAGTTATTGCAAAGCTGTAAGAGCAGGGATCAGAACGGCAGATATAGCTAAAAGTCAACTGTAGGATAATGGTAAAGGGAGTCAGACACAGATTCTGTGCTGGATTTAGAATCTGCCAAGGACATGGGTGCTATATTTTGGGCCAGAGAACTCTTTTAGCCTAATGCCATCTGGCTGGATTTCATCTGTGCCAGTTGTTGTACAGGCCAAGCTGCCTGTCCTGCCTCTACCACATGTCTTGAAGGAGGACTTAGATTAAAAATACAGTCATTTCCAGTAGCCTGACTGGAAACATATCTATGAAGTGACTTAGAAACCCAAGGAAGCAATCCAAGCTTCTATCAGAGACTTTGATCAGCAGTTTCCTCATCCATGTCCTGAAGCAATCCTTGGATACTTTTCCGCTTTCAAGCCTCATTGGCAGCAAAAAGTCCTGGCTGTAGGATCTGCTTCAGTTTGTTGTCCAATGCACATGATAAATACAGTTAAAACACACATAAACCCTCCACACACTCCCACCCAAGGTCTTCTGTTTCTTTCTTTTAATTAGTAACTACATAGTTGTATTTATAAATACAACAATACAGGTTTTCTTCACCTTGATCTCTACAAGGTACCTGCATGGTTTGTGTTTTTGGGCTGGCAGCTGTGCCATCTAGCTAAGGGATTTGTTCTGCAGTGCTGTGTAGGAGACCCACAGCTAATTTTTAGCCTGGGATTTATTCCTTACTTAGAAGAATTGGAGTTGAGCTAAATTAAGTAACTCATCTATATATTCCTTTTACAGTTAACTAAATAGCTCTACTGATGTTTTTGGAGTATTTTTTTTCTCATGCTCACCTGTATATGTGTAATTTACCATCATTAATGCTATCACAAGGAAAGGAGAGAGAAATTCATTAAATCATTTTGTACAGATATTTCTGTAAGGAAAATGATTACAGTAAACTTGATTTAAACAGGAACAAATTATGTATCTTCACTAAACATAAAGAGGTTGACAATCAAGAATGTTTCAGTTTTGGATGCAATTTGAATGTCTTTTGAATCATGGAGATACTTTCAGGAAGAATATATCTTCTCTTTCTGCAAAACTCATCCAGCTATCTGACCTCACCTACCTTATATGGCTTCTGCCTCTGTTTTATACCTAAAACCTTGATACTTTTCTCCTTTGGAGCTCAGCGTTACTTTGGTTTTTGTTCTTTGTTCTCAGTTTTATACCTCATATCTATTTGTCTTGTGAACACCTTGTGGGGGCGTTGTCCTTCTAGAGAAGGTCAAATTTGTTTGTCATTGAACCGATTCAACAAATTAAATTGATCTGGGGATCTGAAGAATCATGGTGGTTCAATACCTGTGCATCATCATCAATAATTTTGGTAATCTGTTGTAGATATTTGTGTATAAATATCCTGATACATTCTGCAATTGCTTCTCATATTTTGTGAATCTCATTTAAATGACTATTACCAATAAGAGAGTCTTTCAGATTCTGCAGTGCATTTTTAAGACCAGAATATATTTTAATAGAATTTTATTTGTAAATAGAGCAAGTCTGATTGAAAAATTGTTGTGAAGCTACTTAATCTAGGATGTATTTTTCAAAGTCCCAGTGATGATTACACTGGAATTATTTACTACAGCTGCTTTAAATGCTACTAAAACTCATTTAAAGAAACATTTTTTCATGAATGGTCACCAGACTTTCACAGCTGTAGTTGATGTATAGCTATATTTGTTTATAGCTGTATCAGCTTCACTTGTTCAACAGGTGAAATATCTTTTATTACAGATAACAGGATAGGAACATGAGGTGACACAGAGGCAAGCAAGTCCTTGTCAGCTGATGGAGTTCAAATTCCATTAATGCCCTTTTGCATCTGATAAGTCACATGCACACCTTAACAATTCCACTGAGGCTGAATCACTGCTGCATTACTTCTGCAACTTAATCTTAAAAAAACCCAAACAAAATCAACCAGCCAAACAAACCAGTAAACAAACAAGTCATTAAAAAAATAACTTGGTCATATTTAAGGATATCTCTTGTTTTAATTGCATTGTGCATGCAATCAAATGAGAACATATTTTGAATGGTGAACTATTTACTTCTCTTTTACTTTACAGCAATAAGAGAATATTCAGTCTTTAATATTTAGCAATTATATTTAATGTATGTGTTTAAAACATTTTTTGTAAAGGTAAATATTTTAGGTCAAATTACAGTCTATTATTGATAGTACCAACCTGATGTAAAAGAATGGAAAAATATAATTACACATCAATTATTCAGGAGTTCAAAAAACAGGGAGGTTTTAAGGGAACATCCCTTAGTTTTATGTGTTGACACCAGTGGGATTATATGTTTTGGACTTAAAGGAACATTTTGCCTGCTGATGTTGTGCAATAGTTGGCCAAGAACACATCCCACTCCCTGCTACAGGGCTGTAAATTAAAAAAAAATCCCACATGGTTGTTTCTCATTTATGGACATACAGCAGGATTGTGCTTCTAAGAAGGGGAAGTGCAGCACAAAGAGCATTTGTGGAGATTCCTACCGACTCACACCAAACTTCTCTGCAGAAAGAGCACTGCAGTTTGGTATTTGATAGCTTTCACAAAGCGCAACCTGCAGGCTCCTTATGGCTCTCAGCACTGATACAGATGTAGACAAGTAATGCTTTGCTCTTGCTTCTAACTGCATTTGTCAATAATTTGTAATCTTCTCCATAGCAGCAAAACCACGGTTTTAAATGTCACTTGATTAAGGTTAACTAAAATGGTCGCATCATCTCTGTCCTTGTCTTCTCTGAGGGCTAAATCATTAACACCTTTTCAAATATGATGAATTTTCCACTATTGTTCAGGCCTTTGACTCATCTCCTCACTGAACCTTTGGCACTCGCTACCTTAACCCAGCTGAGATCTCTGTTCTGTCACTGCAGCTCCCATACATGACAGACTTCCTTACTGAAACCAAGTGGATGTTGATTTACATTTAGGAAAAGTTTTAACTACAAGTGTAAAATTAAACATGAATATTGTGTTGTCCTGAGTAAGGATGAATTTTAAAATGTGGTTTAAGTGTTGGTACCTGAATTGCTCAGCTTGAAGAGTGGGTTGCAGTAGTTGGTTATTGTGATTTGTGAAAGTTATTCTGTGTCTTATGACCAATGTTACAGCATCAGTGTTTTTTTTCTTTTAATAATTTATGAAACATTTTGATGTTGTTATGATTGTAATTAATACTAGATGAAAATGAAAGAAAGTGGAGAAGGTAAGAATATGTAAGAATATGTAAGAAGATAATTGGAGGACAAGTAAGGAAATCCCAAGAAAAAACATTTGCTAGTATCAAGACTTACAGCAATGCCATAAAAATGGCTTCATGCCATAAGAAATCATAAGTTTGTCATAAAGACAAGCCATTTAATGAGAAGAAAAAACACCAAATGCTCTTTTTTCCTAATTACTTCATGTATCTTATTATTCTGAAATTAATTAATAAACTTTATGAAGGGCGGAGTGAACTAATTCTAGGTTAGGAGAATGCTGGGAATTCAATGTGTAGATTATATTTTTTAATCTTTTCTGTTTTCTTAAAACATAATAATCTTTTAATTGTTTTAGAGAGGTGAGCAATGTGTTCCCTGGATTTATAGTATAAACAACATGCCTAAGGAAACAGGGAACAGAAGAAACTGTCAGTAAAAGCTTTTCTGCCTGTTACTTTGTAAACATATTAGTTTTCAGTCCTCATTTTGGTTTAATATACAGTACACACTCCAGTATTGATGTGTTTAATTTATAATGAAGACTAATGCTGTTTCAGCAGTGGTATTGCTTGTTCTATTTCTGTCAGAGCATGTATTAAGCTGTTCAGGGAACAGCAAAATCTCCAACTGCTACATTAGCTGGACATGTCAAATTAATGCCTATTGAAGATTTTTCTGGGTTTCAAATATGGTCTTGAATGAAAAATGTAACTCTGCTGTCTATCATCCAGCTAATTATCTAGAGGTCAAGTTGACCTCTTGTATATATCTACATTTTCTCTTATTCTTTTGCAACATGAGGTGCAGCTCCATGAAACTGGCTAATATAAATTAGTTTGAGAAAATATACAGTCATAAAAGATAAATTTTGTATGTATTTTCAAATAGCATAGATAGGTCTGTACTGCTGGATTTTGGATTTGCCAACTCTTCCATTAAATGTGATTGAAGAGATTCACTCAAACCCTAGCCAGGTTATTTTCAATTTTAACATTCTCTTAATAAAAATTCAAGATTGCTCTTTCTAATTACTACAGTTCAAAAATAATTTTATCTTTCGGGATTCTCAATACTTGCAATACAGATGACATCATTTTACAAAAACAAAGAGGTGTAATTATTCCATACTGTACTCTCTTTCTGCCAAATGAAGTTAAATTCAGATATATTCAAATATTTTTTAATATCTCAACAGAAAACACTTTAGAGATGAAGAAATATGCAAAGTTACTTTAATATCCTAGTTTGTGTTTCTTTAGTACTGCTACAGTTTTGTATAAATTTGATCATCCTACAACCCACTTTGAGATACTTTCAAGGCTGCTATAACTTTGAAAGTCTGCAAACCAACTTAAGAAGCCAAAGCACAGCACAAGATGAATTAACAGATAATTCCTATGCAGTTTTCATAATGATCAATGTACATACTCTAGTATATACTCTAGTATACTCTGGTAACTACACATCCTCCTAGAAGATACACTGTAGGACTCATAGATGACATGTTTTATGCAAAAGAAACTCATAAATTAACAGATCTTTATGGAAGGTCTGATAGAGTCAGCCCAGTTTTCTTGTGACCTATCAGCCTATCTGTAACCCTTTGTCTAGAAAACTTGCAGCTGCATAAAATGTAAAGAGCACACAAAGCATGTCCTGGGGTGTATTTCTAGATAAAGTCAGGCCTGCAGTTGTGACTTCCTAAACCACCTTGTGTCACTAGTTCTGGAAAGTACTCTGAGATATCTGATAAAAGGTCCCCTCAGTCCAAAAGTCGTCAAAGTTTGTATGCTGATCTTCCTTATTTCTCAGGAGGGATCTGTTGGTAACCTAGATGTGGGAACTGCTGTTCTGTATCAGGAGCATGGGTGTTCTTTGGCTCTCTGAAACCTGTGCAATGTAAGACAGCCTCCATTTGCCTGAGGGCAGGTTCCCTTGCATTGTATTCTTTGATCATACAACAGGGATTTTTTTTTTTTTTGGACCAGGATTTTGTGTGTTGATGCATATGGTTCCTTTTGTTCTGCATAACTCAGTGTTTAATCCTGCTGGCCTTTAGCTCCTTGATCCCGTGCATGCAATGCTGGAGCTGCTGCTCTGCTGTGCACTGGAGTTCCAGAGAGCTGGGCACCTCATTCCATGCTCAGGAATGCAGGAGGCACGAGTGAGTCATTCCTCCCTCAGCCTGCGGAGTGCTCATGGGCTGTAGTAACATCTTTCCTAGAACGAGCAGAACAAGTCATACTGAATGCCTGTGTGCTGTTTGGGGCTTCCTGTGTGCTGATCCATAGGGCAAACAAAGCTCTAAGAACGGAAGGCATGGACACTTAAGGTATTATTTCCAGGGAGATCAGTGGATATGATTAAAATGTTACCAGCTTTTCTAACAAACGTATTTGGTGATCATAAGACATTTATAAAACACAGAGATTGTTAGTGTTTGAATCTGACTGGTGTAGGGCCTTTCTATGCTATCTTGCTGCAGCACATTCTCAAATTCAAGTCAACGGTACCAGAGCAATCACTTTATAGTCTTACACAGTGTCTTAGAGGGGAGATTTGCACCAAAGTGGTTGTGCTGCTGCTGTGCTTGCTGCGCAAGGCCCTTGCTCGCTGCAAGGCCCAGCCTTTACTAGCCATTTGGCTAGTTTTGATTTGTCAGCAGTCCCTTGTTTGTCCAGTGGAGACATAACCTTGTGCGCTGTACTTTTAAAGAAACAATAAAGAACACTGAGATCTGGTACCTATTTGTCAAAATGCCAGTACTTAGAATAACAGCAAATCCTATTATACTTACAAACAAAAGTATGCTTATACTGTTCTCCATGTTCTCTGGGTATCAAGTGTACTGTAATAGAGGATCTTACAGCAAAAAAAAAATCAACATAAAGCAGTTATTACAGGGCAGATTACAGATAAACACATTTCCTGCAGCAGAATTCATGTCGAATGTGAAAAGATATAAAATGAAACTGTTAAATTCTTGCAGTTCATTGACCTTTTGACTTTCTTATGTTAACAAGCTTTCCCGAAAACCCAGCACAGAATCCCACTACTCCTTACACAATTCACAGAAGATATTGCAAAAGGTCGAGATTCATGGGGTCAGCAAAGGGAGAGACAGAAGAATGGGGTTTCCACTGAGGAGCAAATAAGAGGAGAGGTATGTTTAGAAAGCCCCCCCAGTTCCAGATTTCAGGAGTTCTTCTGCCATAGGTGAGCTGCTCATGGCTAAGCCAAGAAGGTCATTGGAGGGCATTGTTGTGCAAACCTGCCAACAGTTTGGGGTAAATTTTAGGAGCTGTGATTTTTCACTTGACAGAAAGTAAGTATGAAGTCCAGTTTTATGATCCAATGTCAGGTGATGACATTTCAATTCCAGCTGAGAAGCAGAGAGCTGTTTTCTTCTGGGAGCTGTCATTCTAAATTCATGAAAATCTGCAGTACAATCATTCACCATCAGCAGGCTGACAAATGCTGTTGTAATTGTTATAGGGATGTCTGAGGCTCTGAGCTGGTTGTTTTAACTCAGCTGATTGGAGGCATCCAGGACAATTTGTCTGTGAGATGCACAGAATGATCAACAACAGCAAAGACCTATGTGACCACACTAATTCAGTGCTGATTGTTTGGAACTCATTATTATTTTAATTTGTAGAGGCCACAGTGGTTACCTTGAGCCATTCTTGCCCTCTGACTGTGGACACAGTGGTCATGCCTGATGACTGGGAGTGTGCCCAGCCAGGGTGAAGGTACATAACCACGTACCTGGCACTGCCTGCTTGTTCCTGAGTTGCAAGTGCAGCTTGGAGTCTGCATCAGCAGCTCCAGAGAACACTATGGAAAGGCTCTCTGGTTGCAGACTGCTGTGCACTTCAGTATGAGGGAGCAAAACAGGAGGGGTTGTTGTGTTTATTTTCTAAGCCAAAGGCTTTGGGAAGGTCAGGCCCTCAGGAGCGGTCATTCAGCTGGAGCAGACCTTCCTCCTGGACAAGTGTTCTGCTCACAGGGGATTTGGGGCTTTTAATTGTGCTCTGGGTGACACAGCTCTGCTGGCTGACCTGCACAAGTCTCTTAACTCACCACCCTTATTCCAGAGCCTCGCTGCAGCTGTGGGTCTCATCCTGGACCTGATGGGGAATACTTGATGCAACACCCAGGAGAGAAAGGGAATAGCAGCATGAACACTGCCGAGCCAGATAGCCTGTCCACAAAATCCTGCTCACAGCAGCTCTCAGCATCAAGTCTCTAACTCCAGAGCTAGGTCCTAAGTCCCTGTTTTGCATTTTCCTTCCATTTGCAGTGAGAACACATCAGCCTGGGTGTAACCTCTCTCCTGAGAGGCCAGCAGTCCCTGCCAAGCTGCAGCAAGACTGAGAGATGAAGGAAACAACTGACAGAGCAAAGGGCACCCACATGAGCTCACAGCAGCTGACAGAAACCCAGGCCCTCCAAATGCCTACCAAAGGACCCCCTCCCAAAAATACTGCTCTCCCCAGGAGACACAGCTGTGGCTTTACAATCTTCCAGTTTAATTTCCAGGTATTAATTATTGTGGAATAGTATTCCAATTTTAATCAAAGAAGAAAAAATCAACCTAGAAATATAAAGTCGGTGGTATTTTCTAGGGATTTTGCTTATGAGAGAAGTGTGAGGTGGAGTAGAGATGTGACAGTGAGTATGTGAATGGTGTGAATTTTTTAAATCTATTTTGTTTGCTTTTTATATTCTTCCCCTCCATATCTTCTTTTCCTTGCTGAAAAAATGGCTGAGAAATACATTGGTAAATCAGAGTTTCTATAAAACCTCTATTAAGGAATAGGTGGGAAGGAGGAATCCCACATTTCATGACAGATGATGAGCACTAGCAGCTCAGGATGACTGCCAGCTGAGGAATGACAGGATGCAGAGGTGGGGCACGAGCATACAACTGAGCTGAAGAGGACAAAAACAATGCAGTGGGGTAGAGAATTACGAACAGAGAAAGAAAACAAAGCAGGTTGGGAAATCTTTCCAGTAATCAAGTATGACTTCAGCTAATTTCCTCTTATTGGTCTGAATGCATATTTCAAGTTTAAATGTGTGCCTAATCCACCTTGGGGTAAAGTATAAAAATAGGAACATTTTCCCTCTGCCCTCGGTGACTGATGTATGCTGAGGTAGTGCAGAGCTGACAGCAGAAGTTGAAATAAGCCAGTGGGAGGAGGTGAGCAGGTACAGGAGGAGCAGGAGAATGAGTGGTGGCATGAGTATCGCTTTCAGCCAGTCCGTACACAACTGTTTCCCATGGGTTTGGAGAGTGTGGTGCAGTTTATTCCCCACTCCAGCTTGTTCCTTAGTCTCTTGCTGCATGTGATGTCTCATAGTTTCTCCTGTCCTAAGCATTGCTCATCCCTTTCTTCTGGTTACCCTCCTCCAGAAGAGCCACTGTTCCTGAGTACAAACAGGCAGACAGAAGAGTACAACCAAGAGCTGTCTGGGCAGGCATCTAATTTCCTGTGAGTGGAGGGAAGCAGGAGGCTGAGCCCAGGGCTGCTCCCCACTGCTGTGGAGCCAGGAGAGGATGCGTCGGGTCAGGACATCCTGCTGCGCTCACGCGCTGCTTCCTCCCGGGCCTTGTGCCCAATTTTGTTGCAACCGAGCCCAGACCTGGTTCACCTCCAGTTTTGGGACTTCCCCCACCCGTGTCATGACTAGACTGCACACCTGTAATCGTTCACCATGTTGGAAGCATCTCCAGCAGAAGCAGGGCCAGCAGGGAAGGTGAGGGAGAGGCCAGGAGCTGGCAGTGGGCAATGTTGGCCACCATATCAGGCCGAGCGCTCCATCTCCGGGTTTTTGCTGCAGCTTCCTCGGGCGGGCTCCGGCTCCGGCGCTCGCGTTCCGCGCCCGGTTTTGCGCGCGGCTGCGCTGCCGTGTGGCGGCGGGGGAGGCTCCGGCTCCGTCCGGCGGGCGGGCGCGGATCCGGTGCCGGGATTTGCCCGGGGCCGGCTGGGGAAGTTGCCGAAGTTGTGCTGCGAGTGGCGGGGCCCGGCGCGTCCTTCCTGCGGCCCGGCCGGGGGGATGGAACAGCATGGCCGCGCGCCTCTCCCTGGCACAGGTACGGCGGGGCTGCGCGCCCGGCC
>VZRL01000642.1:3137848-3188793 GCA_013397895.1 Origma solitaria
GCAGGTGCCTCTGCCCGGGCTGGGGAGAGCCGGCCGGGAGCGGCCCTGGGCGGGCGGGGCGCGGGGCTGCGCCGGCGGCGGTCGCGGTCCGCCTTTTGTCTGTGTAGGACTCGGGGCGCCGCGCTGGAGCCCAGCGAGCCCCGTCCCGTGAGCGCCGAGGGCGGGCGGTGCGCTCGGGGAGCGTTCGCGGAGGGGCTGAAAGGCGATAGCGCCGGGTTACGGTGTCCGTGCCCCGTGCCAGCCCCGCGGCCGCCGGGTGCCCTGCCGGCATCGAGGCGTTCTCTGGGGCGTCGCGGTCATGGGCAGGTGACCCTGGCAGCGACAGCCGAATTCCTTGCTTTAACAGAAACCTGTCTCCGCGGATACTGCTTGCAAGTCGATTTACCTTGGTTTTGGTGGGCCCCGTGGTGTGGGGACACTGCTGTCACATACAGGTGTCTCGTAGTGAAGAGTTGTGCGGGTGATGGCCCTAAAACTTGGAGACTCCTGGCACTGTTTCGTGCTCGTGGGATCTCACTTCACCTCAATCCTTGTCATTCGCATTTTTTCCTGACAGTAATGGAATCACTTCACACAGGTTATTCTATACCGTTAGGACCATGTCTTATTCCCTAGGGCTGTGATAGCTAATGAACTGCACTTTTGGATACTTTTTAATTTCATTTAGCAGTGACATGAGAAATTTTCATTTCTACCTGACATAAGGATGAGGTGGGCCTCTTGGTGCACCCTCCTGACTTAGAATGCTTCAATCTGATAGCCAGTTTTGACATTTACAGAAAGTAAAGCTGGCAAATAAGCTTATCGAATTGCTTAAGCACATGGAAGTAAATTAAAAAAGCTGGGAGCAAGGCTGCTCAATTTGCAGTTACTTATATTGTTCAGTTTTGATAATATTATCAACCACTCAAGGAAAGAAAGGAGGATAGTTCAGTGAAAAAATAAGCAAATATGCTGAGAAAATAAATGTGTCTTTAGGAGTCTAAAGGTATAGAGTTATGAAGTATAGTACTTTTTCTGAAAGCTTGTTTTATATTAAAATTGCTGAGTTAGCCTTGTCTGAGTCTCTTTTTCAACAGTCTTCAAGCAAACAAGCAAACTTTAAAGCATCTGCTTACTGAAGGGAAAGAAGTTTTCACAGAGTTGTTTTAACTCTTGGTTTGGGGAGAGAAGTGAAGTGTCAGCTCTGGTGTGTTCTACAACAAGACATTATTGCTTACAGGCTATGTAATCCTTTCATTGTAGAATTTATTTACTTTTTTGGTCACATGGATGGGGGCCGAAATACAAATGTGATAATGTTGACAGAAGCAGAAAAATTGCCAGTATCCTTAAAACCATTGTGGCTGCAGCTTACATCAGTGGTTAAACTGAGGGAGCTATTTCTGTGTGTTGACCATTTGTGCGGGGATTTCTTTTTTTGGCTTGTTTGGTTTTTTTTCATGAGAATCATCTCAGAAATTCAAGCAAGCCTGAAGATATTTTTTTTTCAGTATAGGTTCTAACATGTGGAATTTTGGGGTTATAAAAGGTCTTCACAAGTGATGAAGTGTTCAGAATCTGTTGAAGAGCATGAGGAAGTGAAAATGAGAGCGTGGGGGTGGGGAGCGCAGGGTGGCTGCACTGAGATCAGTTACTGACACCAGCAGTGAAGGTGTGCAGATCAGTACGATCTGCTCGGGGTCACATGCAGAGAGCAAGAGGCACATGAACCTGCCCTCAAACTCACTCTTAGGTCCGATTTTCTGTTCCCTTTCATGTGTTTGGGTTGACAGTACTTTAGCATGGCTGGGGCGTTGGGTATTTCCAAGTGAGATGTGGGTATTTTCAGATGACTTTGCAGCTGCAGTGTCTGAGAGGGCTGCACATCCTTTATTTGAATATCAAAGCTGTAATTTCAGTAATTTGGAACTTTTTGGTGCTAATTGTATTCTTTTGACTGATTAGTAAAAATACTTCAGGACTGTGTAGCTGTAGTGAACTTTATTACACCAAGTATGCTTGAACAAGAGCTGCAAACTAAAGGTGATTATCTCCCACTCCTCTCTTCCTCTAGTAGTAGTCTGAAGTATCTTTTATCTCCCCATTTTGAATCCATTCTGCAACATCTTGTTGCCACTTGCATTTGCCCAGTGAGTTTTATGGTCTGAGCATGACTGTGAATTTAATGTGGAGCTTCTAAGGGGACTTCTACCACAGAGGTGTTTCATTGTGGTTGCCTTCTGTTTGGAAACAAACAAACAACAGCAATGAGAAGGAACTGTCCGATCTCACAGATTGTCATCTGTTGTTGGAAAAGTCAAATTAAACTATAACCAATATAAGGAGCTGTATTTTTTGACCTTCTGAGAGTGGTTGCTTATCTGACCTATTTCATTTGGGGAATTTAGGGAGGAAAAATAGCAAATGGAGGATGTGGAAAATGGATGTTGAGAATGGGGAAGAGGTGTTTCTTGAAAGGTGGACTAGTATGAACATTCAGTAACTTCTTGTTGCTCTTAAAAATTGAGCTTGTTTATTCTGAAAAACCGGCTGTGATTGAAGGGGAAGCTCACAGTTCAGGGAAGCACTGTAAAGAAATATACAGAAGGAAAAGGAAGATAACTTTGTGTTTGACTTCCTGATGAAATGCTTTTTGAGAGAAATGTGGTAGTTTTCTTAAAGTAGTTACAAACTGCTTTGGTAAATGAGACAAAAGATGTAATATCAGTTTGCATCCTAATTAGCTGCAGGTCTCATTTTAGACTTGAGTATTGTGTCGCAGAGTTGAGAATGCTGTACTGTGTTGTTGAAGGGAGACATGGAGTATTACACAGGCTGAGCTGAATGGATTCCTGTCTTATGCACACATTGCCAGGATTAATGTGTTGTTACTGGAATACACAGCATCCAAACACTTGCAGTATGAATGATACCCTCATAGTAATGTACATATTATGTATAATATAGAACCAGAGATTTTGGGGTCTCTGGCAAACTTCTGATTTTTCTTTTTTTTTTTTTTCTAAAGGATCGGCAAAATGATCAAATTAAGATCATAGTTTGTTATTTTTAGTGGAATGAGGAACCTGTTGTTCCTCTTTCTGTCCTCCAGATGAAGAAACCAGAGTATGCATCTGTGTTTTTTAACCTGCATGTGGAGGAGGCTGACTGCTCCTAAAGCAGATAGAACCTAATTTTTTTGATTGGTATTGCATCCACCATGTTAGAGAGAAGCTGCCTTTAAAAAGGCAGTGGAGCTGCTCTTTCATGTTGCACAGGCTTTGTTCAGTACTGATTAGAAGATGGTGGAGATCTGTAGCAATTTGAAAATTAGATGGAACCATTTCTAATTCTGCAGTGACAGACATTTCTGCAGAGAGAAGACGTCAGTTCTTGTGCCTGCTTCAGCTGTTCAGTGGGAAAGAAAGTGCTCAATTTTGAAGTATTTGGTAATAATTGTATAGAAATTTATAGTAAATAGTTTTTTTGCTTTTGTGATTGCTGTAGGAGATGTTCTTGGTTATATGATTGAAAGTGGTAGAAAGCTTTACCATGAAACACTTCAGATAAGACAATAAAACAATAGAGGACAAAGAGAGAAGTTAATTATTGTTTTGAAGTGGCATTGTAAGGAAACCAGCTTGCCTTGAACTTACCTGCTTTTTGGCTGGCTGACTCCTTGAAGAACATTTAAGGCCAGATTGTGTCTTTTGGAAACTCTTAAAATGAGTCCTAGAGCTTTGTGTCATAATAGAATACAGTATTTTGTATTTTAATCAGGAGAGAATAGCTTGTTTCTCCCACGCTGTCTCATTGGGGTTGGACGGGGAAATTACTTTTGTTTTTGCTCTTGTTTGTTTGTTTTTAAGCCTTCTTGGAAGGCAGGTTGTGGCTGGATGGGGTGGACAGACTGGTAATAGTATCTTATTACACCTAAATGCGAATGTGCCAGCAGCATGAAAACATGGGGATTGATTGACAGCAGAACATGAAAAAGATGGGTGTCCCTGAAGGTGTTTTTTATTTCCTAGGTTAGCATTCTAAAGTTCATCGGTTTGTATCAAAGGTTGTAATTCCTACAATGCATATTGCCCTTGTGAAGTGATCAACAACTTTGAAATGGAGCCATAATAATGTCTTTCTATTTTTGTATGCTGCGCAATCTGACCTTTTCTCCCACCCTCCTTTTTGCATTTAAAACAAGTTGAATTTACTCTGCAAATGGTTGTTACAAATCCCATAAAAAGAATTTTGCCAGGTAAATTCTACAGCAGCCCTTGGAAAGGTGTTGAACTGTATTTTTTCTTCTTATCCCAAAAGAGTATCTTCGATTATGTTTGCATCTGTTGGTTTATTGTGGGTTATACTTTGAAGGAAAAACAAGTCTATTACTAAAAAAATTGTCTGGGAGACTTTTTTACTACTGTTATTCTATTCACAGGAAATTCCAGTTACTGCAGTGATACTGATGTTAAAATGAATATTGGAAACACTAATGAAATAAATAAGAATTATTGGCTTGTGCTCCTAAGTGCTGAATGAAAAGATTGTTTTGCACTTGGTGTTTCCATTGCAGGACTTCAACATGATGTTTCCTGGCCGGGAGTGACAGTGATCAGTTTGGCTATGATAAAGAAACATTTGGCTGAACAAAGGGTGATATTGGGCAAGAGGGATGATGCATGAGAGTTGATGGTTCCAGCGGATGCACTGGCCAATTCTGTTCTTCTCTGCTCCGAGCTTTAAATTTGTCCTGTGCCCAGACTTTTACACTCTAATGAAATAACACTTAGTAAGTCAAATACTTCAAGAGTTAGGAGAACTACCCCTCTAGGTTGCTGTGCAAAGTGTAGCTGAGTGGATGAATAAAGCTTGTGAGGTTTAGGTAAGAAAATGCAGCGTGCTGGGGAGTGCTGGAAAACAATTGAAAGTTGTTTGTTGTATTGGCGTTGTGGTAGTCTGAGGGCTGGCAAAACCTGAATATATTTTGTCAGGCTATTTTAAGGGATGTGTAACTGCATGCTTAGTTGATGGCTGAAATAATAAAAGTCTTTGGGTACCAGAGCAAAGTCGGAGCAAGGTTAAGCTATAAAAATGGAGGTATTGCGGTGAATACCAACGATGGTTTCCCAGCATATGTAATCTTTCATGTCTCGCAATGGGAGAGGTATTTCCCACCCACCCCCCAACAATCAAATAAAACCTTACCAGTTGTGTGTCCCTGTTGCCGCCCCCTCCCCCCAAAAAACCCATAACAAACAACAACAAAGCCCACAAAAGTCCCACAAAAATGCACCAAACACAAAAGCACAACTGGAAGATCAGGAACTGAGTCTCTGGGGCAGTGTACTTGCTGAATAAGCTCTGAATGGAAGCTCTGTTATTTCTAGCTGTACTCTATAATTTGCCTTTTAGGATGTTTTGGCGATGCTGCACGCTTTCTGTAATTGAACAAGATCCCACTAAACAGATTAAGCGTCTTCTCTTAACATTTTCTGATAATCAGCACCCGTGAACGTGGAGTACTCAGCCAAAAGAGAAGCTGTATTAGCTGTTGTTTCAGGAATAGGGATGGGGTTTTATTTAAGCTGTCACCATTTATACAACCTGTAGTAACCGTTTTTACAGGTTTGTGATTGACAGCATGCACGACACTGTTGGTTTCCCTACTTCCATTCGAACTTCTAAATTTTAAATCCAGAGAAGCTGCTTAGCTGGATTCTGTTTGTACAAAGGTCTGCAAATCCTGGGGTTTAAGATCATATTCCTCTTAAGGGGGGAACTCTGGTTTCGGATGATATTTGAAGTTACGTGCTCTGGGCTTTTTTACTAAGTATTGTGTAATTAGCTTGTATTATGCTCAGTTGTTCCCACAGGGTTTGTGAGGGCAACACACTGTGAATTCTAGGGTTATTCTCTGCATAAATGGCTTTGGTTTAGGCAACATGCACTTCATGAAAACAGTATCTGATTTTGTGCCTGTTTTTACATTGGGGAAGAAGGGTAACCGTAATACTTCATTTCTTGGCAATCTGTTGGGCAAGGGTATTTAGTGCAGGCCAAGAGATTCGGTTTTGCATTGTTTCAGGTCTTAGATTTTTTTAGAGTTTCTAAGAATAATTTAAAAATAAAGGAAGAGCCTTTTCCAAAGAAGCTGTTTTATCCTTGTCCACTTAACTTTAGGTGAGCCCTGAATGTCTGGTAGATGGCAGTGGAATGAAGGCAGAAGTTATCCCCAATAAAGGTTCAAGTTATATGAAACCCAAAGTTAGAATATTACTTTATTTTAATATGGTACCATTGCTGCGGATTTAGTTGTAAATCCAGGGATTAATTTGGTTAACTGAAAATTTTACAGAGTGGTTGCATGTGATGCTAAATTCTAAAGAATGATGCAGTGGATAGCGAAATAAAATTATATTGCTTTGTACTCTAATATTAGAGAGCACTTCCTAGGCTGAGTTTCAGGTTTCTGCTTTTGCCCATCGGCCATGTTGCCTAAGAGTTCCTGTTTCACACAGCCTCACCTGGTGACCTGGCTGAGAGAAATCTGATCTGGGGTGGTGTCAATGACTGCAAAACAAGAAGTCAGTCTTCTAAAAGTTACAGCACCAAGAGACGTCATAGTCCTCATCTTTGTACAGAATAAATCCTTAATGCTTCTTTGAAGACCAGTGGAGAGTGCTTTATATCTTTATTAGTCCAGGGAGAGGGAAATTGAAATATGGATCTTCAGGGCTAATTTTCTCTCTGTGTCTCTTTTACAGCTATCCAGTGCAAATCCTGTGTATGAGAAATTCTATCGACAGGTATGTATATTCTGAAAGAACAGACCTCATTTTGATTTTAAAGAATTGGTAGTCTCTTGCTATGGACTCAGCCTGGCCAATAGTGTGTAAACAATAAAAGTTGAAGAAAAATTATAGTGCTTTGAAATGTATTTTTATGGTAACTAATGCTTAGGTTATATATCGCTATAAATTTCTGTATTGATATAAATTTAATATTGGTTGCGAGATGACCTTTATTTTCTAGGGAACTGTCAGGTATGTATGACATTCATCACTTGACAGTTCTAACAGATTGTGAGGTCTTGGAATGGAGTAAATTCTTTAAAAATGCTGTATTGATATGTTCTTTGTTGCTTTTTATAAGTGAAGATTAATTTCTTGCCTTTGTAGCTCAGTTAGCATCATGTAAGCCTTGTATCTCTTTCAGAATATCCCCAGAGTTGATTGCAGGATGTTGTAAAGAGTGAAATTTGGGTAGAAGGCCACTGAATGCAAATAGAATGCCTGTAGTTCTTGCAGCTTCACTCAACAGATGCAAATCTTTTGACTTTATGATGTAAAAATTTTTAAAAATATAAATAAAATACAAGAATATAAATTTTATTTATCACTTGTCTTCTATATTTTGACCCAGCCATACTAAGGTGTCTTAATTCCTATAAATACGACTTAAAAAAAAAAAAGCTGTTTCACCTATTCTATAATGGCAGTATTTTCTGTCACATCCATAATGTACTTTATTGTACAAACGTAATATGAAAAATGTCAAGGAAATTAAACTATATGACTGTATAAAACAATTTAAAATAATTTGGGTTTGTAATAGACCTGATGAGTAATAGATGAACCCTGTAAGAAAACAACCTTATAGGAAGGTTTTTTTCCCTTTGTGCAACTGATAATGCTCCTGTCTGTCCTAAGACAGGTTATAGTGTATATGACCTCCTTATCTAGGAGCTTCTTTTGTGTGTCAGCATCAGAATGTAAACTTATCTGCTGGGGAAGAGACAAGACCATGATTTCTATCCATGCTCTATTTTTGGGTTGTGCTTGAGGATTAGTCCCCTTATAAAGTGCAAAAAATTCAACTCAAGTGTATCAGCCTATGGTGCCTGAAAAGTTTGAGCTTTCCATTGTTCTTTAGTAAGGGATTTTCTCCACTGCAGCAGAGTAGCAGATTTGAAATTGCCAAAAAGAAGAGTGAGTTTGCCTTGATCTAAGTTCAGATGGCTCCTGGTGGCTGAAGGAGAGATAGTATCGCCCTCACAAAGTTTTCCTTCAGATGGACAAATCCACTGTGTGTTTATCTCTAGGTGTTGGATTAAAAACCTTAGGAGAGTCCCTTATCATAAGGTAGCATTATAAGGGCACAAGAAGAGGCTGGGAACTGACTGTTTCTGCACATTGTATTTCCTAGCTCAGTCCTTCTGGCTCTCACTGTCACGTACCACCTTTGCCTTATGCCTGTCTGTCTCTTCCTCCTGACTGCTGCTGCTTAGCCACTGAAGTGTGGAGCAAAATCTCAGATAAAGGAACTGAACTGAAGCACAAATGTGATCCTAGTTCCCAAGTCAGTGCCTACCATTTGTTGGAATACGTAGCCTAGTGAAACTGGAACATTTGTTGTCCAGCAGTTTCAGTAGTGTACAGGAACAGGGATTCCTTAAACATGATGTTACTGTTAGGGAGGTGGTGCCAATGGATTTGTTTTCCAGAGGATTATTTTTCTGACTTGCTATTCTGAACTCTTTGCGGCAAACATTTTTCCTAAAGAGGAGCTTTCAAACGTGTCTAATAAAGACTTTCAGTTCCACTAGGGAACTTCTCCCTTCCATTCCTCAAATAAGGACATGCCAACTTACAGAACAGAACTGTTAGAAGACCACTTTGTCTAATGGTGCTGGTGGAGCATGTTTTTATATGAATAAATTCATCACCTGAAAGAGCTCTGAGGCTGAGTACACTTCCCGTTCTATCACAAACTGAAAGGAATTCATCTGGCCTAAGGTGTGTTGTGAAATGGGTGTAAATCCTGGGCTTTGACTTAGAGTGAGATTGGAGTCTCAACCTTTGAATAGAGGCTCTTTTCTTTCAGATAAATATTTTTCTGTTTAACCTTTTATAGACTGACTCAAAGCAGGGTGAGGTTAAAGGATCAATTTAGAAACGTGTCATAAAGCACTAGGAAATTACTTAATCACATGATGCAGTGCAGCAGGGAAGCAGTGCTGAATTCTTGATGAATCCTGAGCCGAAGCACTTCTCTCTGAAACCTTCTGACCTAATCACATCAGATGTATGTTTGTAACTTCTGGTAGTTCCTGGTCCTACGAAAGATAGGCTGTAACAAGGGAGTTGTTGGCTGATGCAGCTGTGGAAAGTGCTGCTTGCACATCAGGGAAAAAGCTCTGCCAAGTTGGTGTATAACTGACAAACACCAGCAATCATCCCAGTGCAAAAGTCAAACCAAAGTACCCCCACCCCAGCATCCAAGACTCGGTAATTTGTAAAGAAATAGAAATCAGCCCTTTGGAAAAAAGGTTGCTAAAATTGAGGTAATTAATTGTACAAAAAGAAACTAAATCACTATTGGGTTAAGTAAGAATCCTGCTTAAATCCCTTAAAGTCACCTTCCTCTGGCTTGGACTTGGAGAACTAAAAAGTAAACATGGCTGATACTGTGGTGTTTTGTGACTTTCTTGAAAGAGAAGTCCTGGGCTGGAGGTTTTCTGAGTGGATGCCAAGATTGCTGTGCTTACTTACATGCAAGGTCGACTCCACTATTTATGAAGGGGGTTTGATGCACTGTCTTGGCAACGTTGTGCCTATAAGATGAACAGCTCTCCCATAACTCAATTAGCCTAACTGCTAGGCTGTAGTGTTTGTAACTTTATTGCCTGACCAGGGCATCCTCAATTATAAGAAAAACACTCTCCTAATTAAAATCATACTGGTTTTGTCGAAAACAAAAGATGTTTTCACTTTCATATTAAATTATGCTTTTGGGTTTGCTTTCAGAGTGTTTTGTTCCCTTTCAGAAGTGTTCAGACAACTGCTGCAGCATTCTTTCCAAATGATAAATTCCCAACAGTCTTTGAGTAGCCAGTTCTAATCCTGTCTTGGGAAGTTGAGCACCTTGTGTGTGCTGCATCTGTGAATTTGGGCACTTGGTCTTGTGTTCCAAACACAATATTGAATATAGTCTTTGTTTAAACACAAACCTACAAGACTGTAAATGGTGCGGTTGTCACCATCATCAGCCTACCTGTGTGATGTAGCAAGGTTGACAGTCTGAACTGACTGAAGATACCCTTAGTCCTGCTTTCCATACTGTGCCCTTTTTAAGAATACTTTTCTTTAGGCTCTCAAGGATTCTCAGCTTTTCCTCTATTTCCCTTGTCCTTATGTCACCATGTAGGTGATCTAAGTTTTCCTTCTTGCTTTTTCCACTTGAAAAGGTTCTGTTTAGGTACCATCTCCTCTGAGGAACTTGAATAACTCTCTGTTTTAATGATCCCTCTGTTGATCCAGGGAGAAATGCATGCTGGTTAGTATTCTGCCAATATCACCAACTTCTTCATTGTGTAAATAAGTTTCACTTTAGGGAGTAAGTATTTCCCTCTCCTGTGGTGGTAAAGGTGTCTTCAAAGCAGAGACTTCTTTTTCAGACCCTAACAGTAATGAATGCCGCTGGACAATGAAATGTAATCAAACTCTGGGATTCTCTGTTCTTAAAGTCACATGTTTTGATGGCATCAAGAAGAAAAGCCTGTGATTACAAAGGGCTAATTAGATAGGTTCAGAAGATTGTCCTCAAAGTGGCTGTTAACTTGAGCATTCTTCTTTGGTAGCTTTTTGAGAGCCTGTGTAAAGAGATGGCATCAATTCAAAAGCTAGTTTGTCATGTGAGAGTTTTTTTCTCCCCTAGGTTGATTCTGCTAATGCTGGAAGAGTATTAGCTTCTGATGCAGCTGTTTTCTTGAAGAAGTCTGGTCTGACAGATTTGGTACTTGGAAAGGTATTTAATAACAATTATTTAATTTATTATCCTGTCTGCTTGATTCAGTTAGTATCCTGTTCAGATTAAAATACTTAGTAGTACTACAGGATATGTGATCTTCCCTGATGTGTTTTCAGTTGTTCTATCCAGTAGTTTCCAGCTTTGTAATCTTTACTCATTCTACTATGTATGTGGCTTGTGGTGGAAATGAAAGCAATATTTAAATTTGTTATCACAAATAAGAACTGAGGAAGCACTTACGGAAGTTAAGACTCAAATTTTCCTCCAGGAGTCCATTGTTAAATGGAGGGAAGACTTGCCAGCTTCCTCTCAGTGCTGTGATCACTTTCTGTTATTTTTCTTTTAGATTTGGGATCTAGCTGATACTGATGGCAAAGGTATCCTGAACAAACAGGTATGATTATTTATGTGGTGTATGACTAACCATTAGCCAGCCTTGAAACAAGATGAAAGTTATGATTCCTGGTCCAGGAAAATAGTTTTTCTAACTGATTTTTCCCCTAGATTTTTCTAATTTTAACTAGCTATGTAATTCCCATTTGAGTGGAAGCTACAATAAATTAAACAGCCTTCAGCTGCCTCATCAGCTTTTCTCCAGGTTGTAAAATGGGCTGATGTGTAACTATGCAATCTGCTGAGGAGTAATTTAAGGTTTAATGTTTAAGGTGTAATATTTAAGAAGGTGACTTCTTCCTCATAATCTTGTAGAAAACAATGCAGAAATTAAAATTCTTGTAAAATCTTCAAAATTCTTATTTTTTTAATTTTAGTCCATTCTATTTGGAGTAGTCCTTCCCAAGCTGTGGCAATCAGCAGTGCGAGGACAGACTTAACATCTCGGTGGGGCTACCACAAGCTCTAATGTGTGTTGCTGTTTGATTTGAAATATAGTTCCTTAAATAACAGTCCGTGGAGAGGGAACTGCTTCTTGCCATGGTAGGAAGAGGAGGAGGTTGTAATGTCTACCAAACAATTTTGGGATTTTTTTGGGCTTCTTTTGGTTCATTTTTCTGTTTTCCTCCACTTCTATCAACCATCTTTGAGATCAGCTTAGTCCCTCCAAGATAAACAGCTGTAATTACGCTTCAGATTTTCACCCTTCTGTCATAGAAGAACTGAGTGCTGAGAACTGACTGCACTGGCCAGGAAATTACAAAATTCTTTGAAAATTAATTGCAAATTTCATCTCACTGGAGGAATCCATCAGTTGTTGGCTGCTGCTTTCTGTCACTTTCTGACCCCCTTTGAAGCCAAGAGTGACTTTTCATATATACAGCAATACTAGAAAGCTCTTAAATCTTCTGAAATTTTATTATTTTTTAAAATTATGTTTTCATATAATAAATCCTTCAAAATGTCTTTTTTTTCCCTGTAGGAATTTTTTGTGGCTCTGCGACTTGTAGCATGTGCACAGAATGGATTGGATGTTTCCCTGAATAGTCTTAACTTGCCTGTACCTCCACCAAGATTTGTAAGATTTCTTTTTTAATTGAGCGTATTAGTAAAGAACTGCTTTTAAGTGAACAATTAGGAAGGTTTGGTATAAATACCAAACACTTCAGAGGGTGATGTTGTAGGGCAGTGGGGCCCTACAACAGGGGAAGATCAAGCAGTGTGGAATAAGCTGCTACATGTTCTAGTGGGGATTTGAATATAAAATTGTGTATCATTTGAAGATATGTGAGATGTGTTCTATTAGCGTTGTCCTTAATGGAATTAACATTTTAAATTTTTTGCTCTAAATTTTGGTATGAATGACTAAAATGCAGTTCTGGCTTTGAGAAGCACCTTCTCAAATAAGAGGGTGGTTTTGCAAAGTCAGAATCATCTCTTTTAATGTGTTTGGTGGTTTTTTTCCTTGTTTTTCCTTAGACTGATTCTAGTAGTCCTTTGCTTCTCAGTGGAACAGCATCAAGTGATCTACCATGGGCTGTAAAGGTAAATATTAGCTGTCACCTAGAACTATTAACTGGTTTGCAAGAAAACCTGTATTTCTGAGAAAAATCTAATGCTACATTTATAAAGTATCATAGTTACCATTCCTGTCAAATCTGTAATTGGGCTAATAGACCTAATTTAATAAGAGCACTTGACCATTGGGAAATCTCTTCATGTTTAGAAATTTAAAATAAAGGAAGAAAAAAAGGATGTTACCTGAAGCCATGAAAATAATTGAAGAAGAAATCTCGCAGGGTTGTGATGAGTCTCTAGCTGACTTAAAAATAATATCTTTTTTGCTGTTTTCTTATAAGCATCAGGAACTGCAATGTGCATTTATTAAAAAAAAGTGAACACTTTTGAAAGAACTATTGCTGCTTAGACTATGGATATGATTGTTTGCATAAGTAATATTTTTCTTCTGCCCCTGCAGCTGGAAGACAAGGTCAAGTATGATGCTATTTTTGACAGCCTGAATCCAGTGAATGGACTGTTGTCAGGGGATAAGGTGAAACCTGTACTCCTTAACTCAAAACTGCCAGTGGATATCTTAGGACGGGTAAGGAGATCTTTCTTCTTAATTGTCAGTTCACAAAAAATAACTGCTGCACTCAGCAATACCTGTTTTTCAGATTGAAGAGTTGTACTAATGAACCTAACTATTAAATGAAATCTTACAGAATGCAGCTATTAAACTGAAAAATAAAATAAAATTTCTTTTGCACTTTGGGTAAATCACCTCCTACTGCAGGGTATCAGTTATGTGTATGCTTTAACACTTGGGTCAGGGCAGGGTGCCTTTGTCTCCAACTTAAGAACCTCTCTGCTTTTGCATGGTTTATATGAATTTACACTGCTCACTGAAAACTAATGCTGTTAATAGAACTTGAGATGTACTGGAGGGAGGCTATTCACACATTTGTTTTTAATGAGGTTTCAAGTTGGAAACCGTTGCAGTTGAGTCAAAGATCTCTATATTCTGCTTTTTGTTGGTAGGTGTGGGAATTGAGTGATATTGACCGTGATGGAATGTTGGATCGAGATGAGTTTGCAGTTGTAAGTATCTTCTGCCTCTTGGGATGTTGAAAGCCTGATGGCAAGGTTAAAAGTAGATGCAGTGTGTATTAATTTCTGTGTGGTTCATTTATTATCTTTATTTAGGGTCTTTAATCAAGTTTTAGTGCTGTTTAATGTTGCTGTCAGTTTGTTGAATGTCTCTCAGTACACAGCAGTAACTTTCTTTGTGGGTTAAATGAGCCATTAAAAACTTACACCTGAGATCTGCTGTCCTGTGAGACACTGAGTGTTTTCACTGAGTAAGTTTTACCTCAACCTTCAGTATTTATAGAACTTGAATGCCTCAAGGTATCCTTGAGGAAAGTTCATAGTAAGATAGAATTTTAACACTATTAATGCCAGAACTGATGAATTAATGTGAGAAGTTTTAAATAAGGGATGGCCGCAACAAAAGAATAGATGTTAAGTGGAGCAATTCCAGAAACTAGAAATGGTGATAAATTGGAGTGTTTGAAGTCTTCTCTCAAAATTCCACAAGTGCTGCTACAAGCTTGGAGAATTATTTTAATGTTCTAAAAGATACTGAACTTCACTTGCTAAGCACTGAACCTCAAAAGAAAGTAGTAATTAGAAACACAATTTAGAAGGGAATGAGCTGAATCAGTTGAGGGTCTTGTAAAGGGGACACAGAAGGAAAAAATGCTACAGAGTTATTTCTTAACTAATTCTTTAGCTTCTCCCTATATATATGTATATATATTTATTATATATTTACTTCCACCCCCCTTTTTTTCTTGTTCAGGCCATGTTTTTGGTATACTGTGCTTTGGAGAAAGAGCCAGTGCCAATGTCCTTGCCTGCAGCTTTGGTGCCACCATCCAAGAGAAAACCTCTCAGTGTTCCAGGAGCAATGCCATTAATTCCATCTTCAACATCCACCAAAGAGTCTCATCAGTCCTTGCCACCTGTAGGCATTTTAGCTGCCAAAACACCATTAACACAGGTACGGTTCTGGAGTTACTGGGGGTTAGAAGATTTCTGCTCTTAATGCTGTGCTTCAGAGACTGCCTGTGTGAAGAGTCTTGATACAGGTTTTTAGTTTGCTTCTTGCCTTGCTTGATGAATTTTAGGAGGCTGATGTGAAGACCAGATGGAGGGGTGTAAAGTTTACCCTGTTTTACTTTTTCTAGATGTCTTCAGATATAAACAGTTGGCTAAAAGAACATTATTTAGTACAGATTTTGAAGATATTTTTAAAATAAATTATTTAAAGGCATCAAGCTCAAAAAAATATAGTAGTCCAGGCACACATCTGCAGAGTCTAAGTCTTCTAGCTGAAGATGGATTTGAATATGGACAAGTTCTTAAATTGTGACAGTCATGTATGTGAGTGCATGTGTGCAATTTGGAGAAGACATTAATGAAAATGGAAGAGATAAATGCAAGCAATGAGAGAAGTAAACAAAAGGTTCAGCATGTCCACCTCAACACACGAGATTTGATTTTTGTTCTGAATGCAATTACTAAGAAATTTGATGCCTCTTCCCCTCTCCAGGCATCTTATTTACTCCCATCATTTTAGAGTCCAGAATCTGGGAAATGTCTTTCCAAGTAGATTATAACTTGTTCTATTCAAAATAAGAAAAAAAATGATAAGAGTATTTAAGATAAGAACTATGGTACCTAATGCATCAGATGTGGCTTGAACATTTGGGTACCCTTATTTGAGTAACCAGTAAAAAACTGGCATCTTAATTTTGGAGGTGCTGAGGTTTTAATCTGGAATTTCCTTGCCTGAGGATGTCTTACTGTATGTATTACAAAGCAGTGCCGTCCTGGGTGAGTTTGTATACAATGTTTTGTATACAGCACCATTTGGGAGTCATCTGTTAATTGTCCATGTGCACTGGAATTAATTAATATCTATACATGCACTTGAAGCCATTTTCACTCAAAAAACCCAAATATCTTTGTATTAGCTGAGTGTTGTGAAAAATTGCTCAAGTAACAGAAGTGTCTCTAATTCCCATCTTTACCTTGTTCAGATGTAAATTCTACAGTTTAGAGCATGCCAACTATTAACAACCTGGGCATGAGCAGCAATCCAGTCCCTCCAGCTAAAGCTTCCCAGCTGTGTAAAGGGGAATAAAATTGGTAGAGCCAGACAGTGAGCAGGACTGTGACTGAGCACAGTGATGAGGAGGAGATCCAGCCTGCAAGGAATGCCTTTGCTGCGTAGGCAGAGGCAGAGCAGCACTGAGCAGCCTTGCTGCTTCTCTGAGGAAATGCTTTCCTTCTGCTTTTGACGTTGCTTGAGGATCTCTGGATGTCTATTTTGGAGGATAAAACTGGTTCATGAACTAGGCACCTGTATCACTATTTTAAAATCTGTGCTGTAGTCCTTTGAATTATGTAACTCTGAACTGGAAACAGAACCTGTATCTGAGTATTGTGGTTTTGGTTTTTTCCCTTCCATCCTCACCCCCCTTCAGTGGGTTGTGTCGCCTGCAGACAAAATTAAGTACGATGAGATCTTTGTGAAAACTGACAAGGACATGGATGGATTCGTGTCAGGTGTGGAAGCCAGAGAACTATTCCTGAAGACAGGACTGCCTTCTGCTCTCCTTGCACATATCTGGTAGGTTTTTTTCCCTGTGACAGCTGTGTGGATGATGGCATTGTTCTCACTTCTTGCTGTGCTGACATTTCTGAAAGTGAGCTTTTGTATATAATAGCATGGCCTGTGTATAATCACTGGTAACTTACTTGCTTCTGCTTTGGGACAGAAATGGGTGGAAAACAGTTTATGCCTGAACACAGAGTTTTATAAATACTGCTCTTCAGCTATTCTTATGTATTTAAGACATCACATCATCACAGGTATCTAATCCCTGATCCTACTATATACTGGTAAAGGGAGTTGTTTCTATAAAATTCTTAGCATGCAAGATTTATGTCCCATCTCATTCTACAACTTGTCTTCCCTTAGAGCAATGCATTCATTACAGCAATGCATTCATTACAGCACACTCACTGCTTTTTTAATTCTTTCCCCACTTTGAGCTGTTACAGGCCACTCTGATAGGAACTTTTTTTCCCCAAGTTATGGTTAACACAACCTCTAATTTAGAAAAATTAGGAAAATGTGAATAAACTTACATTGGCTGTGAAGGTGTTTCTAGTGACCTACAGCCCTGATTGTGCCTTTCAGCAGAGCAGAGCTGTGGGCCTCAACATGCAAAATGAAAGTGGTTGTGTGTGTTTGAGTGATGTCTCCTGTTTAGTACCATGCTTATATTGTTTTGTTTTAGAAGAGAAGATATGCCCTAGCAATTTTCACGTTTGTAAATTACTGCAAGTTCTTTATATAGGGATGTCCTTGGAGAAATGAGGATTTTTTTTTAATTTCATATGCATCTCTGTACAGGGCTCTCTGTGACACCAAGGACTGTGGAAAGCTTTCAAAGGAACAGTTTGCTTTGGCTTTCTATTTAATTAATCAGAAGTTAACAAAGGGCATTGATCCACCTCAGGCTCTGACTCCAGAGATGATTCCACCTTCTGACAGAGGTGTCAGTTTACAGAAGGTAAGGATGGGTTTGGCATTTTTGGTGTAAATCTTGGACAAATAATGTTAATTTCAAAGGCCATGCTAGAAGCAACCTCAAGTGCTGGCATAACTTAAATTTATCATAATATAATAGGAAGAAAACAAGTCATAGGTGCAAGGAATTGACAAAAAGCTTCCATCCATATTTCAGAATTAAACTGTCATTTATTACACATGCCAACCAAGCGGAGAGATCTTATGCTGGGAAAGCATTATTTTCTCTTTTGAAAGAATAATCCTTCTGCTGCCATTTTAAAGAAATTTTACTTTTCATCTGAAATTATATGCACAAGTTCCATGCTTTTCTCCTAATGTGTTCAGTTACCTTTTTTACATTGATCTTTTTTAATAAGTTTGGAAACAATATGAACTAAAAGTTTAGACTGATATATTTGAAGTTCTAAAAATAAATGGTCCTCCATTTTATACTTCACAGGTAGTTTAGATATCTCCATAGTCTGTTGGTTGCCGTCTATCTTAATCCAGCAGTAAACTGTACCTCAGCTGTTCAATTAGTAGTTATCAGAATGGTAGAGGTCATCACAAATTCTTTGTGTTTTACACATCATGAAGTCTGATGTGAGTTACCTTTTCTTGGTTGTGCAATACATTGACATAATTCTACAACTTTCGTAAACAGAATGAAAAATTCTCACCTGAAAAAATGAAACTCAAAATTTGGTGCTACTTTTTTGAGTTTCTGTAACTGGTATCTAATTCGTTTTTACATTCTGTTTTTAAAAAGTAACTGCTTTATTTGCAACTCTACTAATCTTTTTTATATGTTTGCCTTCCTTTCTATGTCTCTTTTCTAGTTTGGACTGTTTTTTCCATTCTGCACCACTCTGCTTTTCATCCTTATTATTCTGTCAGTTTGTTAACTCTGCTTTCTCAAGGTTAGAGAAACTTTGCTTTTCTAATATTTACTGTCTGTTGGTTTAATAATGAGCATCCTTCTAAGACTCTCGCATAGTCCCTGAATTAGCTCAGCACTTCTCTCAAGTGTCACTGTGTGTTGCGATCTCAAGTCCTGCTGATTTCCAGGGTTGTTCTTCTGGAGTAACCCCAAAGTTCTCCCTTGAGCCCAGACCTCTGTGGCTGTTCCTGTTGGCAGCGTGTGCTGCTTGAACTGAAAAGAGAAAACGCTATGTCTTCCTGGTGAAATTGCTGAGGAAGTGGTGACAGAGTCATAGCCCAATGTGGCATTTGGCAGTTGTCACTAGGATTAATACCCACGGTTTTACTGGAGATATTGCAGAAATTTTAGTGATTAAAACACATTAGATGAAATCAGTGTTGGTTACTGCTGTTCTGTGGGTGTAAATTGATTTTATAAAACTCTCTAAGACGTCAGCGTGATTATTTCATTACTGACTTAAATGATGACTAAGAATATTGTGTAAGAAGGTAAGTTAGCTTTCAATTAGCTCTGAAAATCCTTAACAAGAATTAATTTAACTAAATTGAGCTGAACCTTCAGCTCATTTGAGCTTTTTCAAAAGAGGTTTTGTCATGATGATATGAAAGAACTCCTTTGTCCAAGATTATTGCTCAAGATTTGAACTCAAAGGGTAAGAGCAGTAGGCAGAGATAGACTTTTTACTAGTTTTCTTGGTATGGTGTGGCTTACATGGTTAAAAAAACCCCCAAAAACCAACTTAGGCTTCATCTTCTGAATTGATCAATATAAAGGTGGTAGCAGAAATATCAGTAAGTAAAATGGTATTCCATTGTGGTTTAAAACTTGTTGCTGTGTTTCTTTACGAAGTGCTGTTTGTAGTCACCACTTGCACTACAAGCCACAAAAATGAAAAGTTTATGTAAGGTCCTCTCAAAGAATTTTGACAGGAATTTCCTTTTATAATGACTTCGAGTTAAAAACTTGAAGTTCTGTTTGTGTGCAAGTTGCAGTGTAGTAAATGGCTGCCTGTGGTTCTAACTTCTGTCCTTGTTAACACAAATATTGAAGCTAAAAAATGTTGGCTTTTATGTTCTTTCCCCGTACCAGTTCTCCTGAGCAACTGAAAATAAGATTGAACTACATTTTCCTCAAATTTGATGCTGACATTAGTGTGCAGAATTTCTTTAACTGGTGAGAGAAGGAGGCCTGGAAAAAATTTCCATGTTCCATGTCTTTATTCTATCCCTGTCCTAGAAAGAAGTAAAAATTCACACTACAATGCCATGATGAAGTCTGCAAAACTCCTTTGTAATTCCTGTAGAACAGCATTAAGCATCATTGCTAGTTTGCTCATTTGAGAAGCTGTACACTAACCAGTTTAAGAAGAGCTGTATGGTTGGTTTATTTTTTCTTTTATTCCCAGTTCCATTTGTGCTAGTAAAATATGCATGAATACTCTGTAGCTCTGCTGAATAGTATTCTCAGCCACAGTGTGCTCACAGGTTAGGTTTTAGGGTTTTTTTTCTTTTCCAGAGTATCAGTTTGAGTAAGCACATAGTTAATAGCATCTTGATTTAACTGTAGAGAAACTTCAGCATTTAAAAACTTCTGTGTTATTTTGGGGGTATCACTTGCCTTTTTAAATTATACTTACACACCGGTCCTCTGAATGTTGTGTTTGTCCTGGATGACTTTATTCAAGACTGAAGGAAATGATGTATTTATAAGAGGTAGCTACAGTGGCTGTTGCTTTCTAAGCATGCTCATGTTGTGACAAGGCACAGAAGAATATTTACAGCATTTGCTAATTTCTGTCTTCAGCATTTGTTCTCTACCTGTTTATGTGTACTTTTTTGGAAACAAATCATTTGTATTACAGTCATTGTCTTATAAAGACATTAAGTAAATGGGAACTCATGGGTGACTTTCTGTTATTGAAGTTTCATTGAGTACTCTGGAGGTTTGTGTTAAATGAGCTCAGTATTCCTTAAAGCCTTTCAAGTCAGTGTCTGTACTCTGCAACATGAGGATCACCAAGGTGAAGAAATATAAAAGTAGTAAGCAAACTTCTCTCAAATGAATGCTAGGAAACCAACTAAACATTAGCTGTAAGATAAATGTCATTTTGGAACAAGATTCTGTGTTTTTCTGTATGATCAAGTAGTCCTGTGCTTTCGTGGAAGGTGTCTGCAAGGGTTTGCAGGAGACAAACTCTCTTTGAATCGAACTCTCTCCGTGCTTTGGCCGTGTGTTGTGTTCTGCTGATACAGCAGCTGTACTGTTTTGGGGTTTCTAAGATTGAAGGTTTGAAATACAACACTGCCAGCAGTTGTTCCAAGAGGATAGCTCATGTTGCCACAAAAAGTAAAGTGAATGTAGTAGTTGGACAGCATAAGTTCTAGACTAACAGTTTTTATTTTTTATATTTCAGAGTACTCAAGGACCGAATTCTGTAGCAGATTTTTCTGCCATTAAAGAACTTGATACATTAAACAATGAAATTGTGGACCTGCAGAGGTAGGTAAAAGAGGAATAGCCAGAGTTACCTTAGATGCAATTGTGCTATTTACTGCTTTTTAAAAACCAATTCAGTGCATCAGAGAAAAGCAGGTGGTAGCAGTCTGCTTTGCTAAATAAAGGGTCAGCATGTCTGTAGTGCTGTGTGACACCTCTGCTCTCTGTTTACTCTCATGAGTGCACTTAGTGACAGCAGGACTGAAGGGTCAGTCCCCTGTGCCTTCTGGGTGTGTTTCAGAGCATCCTGAGATGGAAATGTTCTCCATCATTCATCTTTATTGGCAGACGTGAATGGAGCACATCTTTAGGAAGCTGGAACCATATATAGATGGCTGTTGGTTGTCTTTTAGTTGTAGAGGGAATTCTGAAGACTTGTTTCTGGTGGCAGTAAGGAGATGAGATGGAAAAGATCAGTAATTATGCAGGATAGGGAGTGGGGAGATGACTGTGCATGGACCTCTGCTGGGGTTTGATGGTGGTAAAGATGGGGATGCTTCTCTTCTGTGGAGCACAATAAACTGCTGGACTGAGAAAAATTGTTTTGATGTCTGCAGACCCTACCCTTGGGTTCCATTAATTATTTCTAAGGTAATTAAGATGACTTCAAGTGACTTAAAATCAGATTTGTATATTTTCTATAGCCTTCATCATGCTCTTGAGACAGCAAGTATTTTTCTTCAGTGTTTTTCTTGTTACTACCATAAATCTGAAAATTCTATTAAGAACAGTAAATTCTCCTATTTTTTAGGTGAGGGTGCTTTGTCATGATGAAATCTGCCTCTCTAATTCATGTCACTTTGCGGGAATGATTTAACTTGGCAGTGTGTCAGAGCACAGTCTGTTTCCTAAATGCATAAATATTTTTTCACTTCACTTGCTTATTCTCTCTTATTACTCCCACTGCCTCCTTACTTCTCCCTGCTCTGCCTCTGCTGTTCTTTAGGTTATATTAATTCCAGTTTTGGACACTCACATTTATTAATCTGAAATGTGATTTGTAACTGTGTGGATTTACTGGTGGTATTTTAGAGGGAAATAAATTGTTGGCTGGCATGAATTTTTAGATGAAGTTGGTTTTCAGTAGGTGGGCTTGCAGCCTAACATGCAAGCCAGGCTGTTTAAATCTTGTTTCCTTTTCTTACTGTGACATGTGAAGGATCCATGGCCTTTGAAAAGTCATTGCTTCCATTTCTTTAGCAGCAAATATACATTGATAATTATTTAAAATTAAATTATGTTGGATCGTTGATGATAGGGTAAGGGCAACAATTATTATGTATTTATTTTTAGAAAGGGAGAATTTACTTTGATATGATTTAGAGGTTCAGAACAGAATGGGATTAACAATGTGGGAAATGTAAGAAACTTTTCATCTTGGTGAATCCACATTTCTGTTACAACTGGTGAAGTACACTTTCAGATGTGATAGTTGTCATATAAAAATGTCATTTAAACTGAAGTTATTTTTGTTCATTATTAAGCAAGATAGATTGGTCAGCTGTTGGACTCAATATGTAAGAATTCTAGTCTGTGATTTCATTGAGAAGTGTCCAAGAGCTGCATTTCTGAGACCCAGTAATAGAAATTGAATCTATTTTTGAAGTGCACTTAAAAAAAAAAAAAAGGCAGGAGAGGAAATGGGCAAAAGAATGATTGTGTGTGGAAAACAGCTTTTGGAGAGACTGAGCAAAGAATAGAGAGGTGATGTCTTTGTGGCTCCACATTTTGTGTGGGAAAGACATCTGGTAGCTAATAGCTTTGTTAATTTGATAAATAGAGCGTCAGGAAGGTGGAGGTTGAGGATCAGTTGAAGAATAAAGTGCAGAACACATATTAGGGAGGACATCTCCCTTCTGGTGGGGGGAATGATTTGCCTCAGGGCATTGTTGGAAATCTGCATCGTTTTGAGCCTGTTAGCACTGCTGTCTCTAAATTCTCTTTCAGTTGCAATATATTTTTGGAAAGCTATTTGAAGTTTTTTTTTTTGATCAGCATTGTGGGACGCTAGGCCAGATGTTCTTAATATTCTTTTTTGAGCCATAAAATCTTTTTCTTCCCCAACAAGCCCAGCTTTGCTTTCTTGCATTCAAAGTTAGCAACGGCCCACAAATTTGCAGAATTTCTTCAAGCTTTACCAGCGCTGCATTCCTCTCTAAGCATGTGAAGTAGTTGAGCTTAACTTGGGATATCTCACCAGAGATGTCATCCTTCACATACGCTGAATAGCAGCATTTGAATTGTCTGGAATTATAAATCTGGTTGAAAGGACCATGAAGCTGGTAAGTTGGTCTCTCAATAGCAATGAAAGAGCCAAACATCCCCCAGAAAACCAGGACAATCTCTCCCTGCTATTCATTTATATCAAACCTTTGTTTCAAATTTCAGAGATCTATATCACCTTAGCAAAGCTAAGAATTTTGATGTAGGATAGATAATTTCTTCTAACCTCTGGTTAGGAAGTAACTGAGCTGTTGCAGCTGAAGAGGTTGGGAGTAACAAATGTTAGAAGAAACAAGGAAAACCCTTGGCATGTTTTCTAGTCTTGCCAAACTGTAGTACTACTACATTAGGAATTCCCAAAACTACGTAAGAAAATAAGAAATACTGGGCAACTATGAGTGTAGATAATGCTACCAGCTCTGTGAGTACTCATCATCTTACGGAAAAGAACTATGATTTTTTTGCTTTTGCATCTAAGGTGATTCAGCCTGGCCAGGGTTGAATGTTTGGCTTGAGCACCTCTGCTGACATGGGGACTTTGCAGTTCTCGGCTGTGACAGATATTTGCAATGTGCTGGCTCCCGTTTATAAATGACTCCATCCACAAATTAGTATTAAATTTAGGGATTTACTAAATCACGAAGCATCTGAATGGGAGAAACCATCTATTAGTCATCGCTTTTAGTTTATTTGATACGAGGTTCTCCCGACCTGACTACTGTTAAAATGCATAGGGAAATGGTATTGCTTTCAAAAATTGACTTGAATTGGTTACAAGTGTCCTTTGTTGGCAAGACCACAGTTCTTTTTGGGTTGTTTTTTGGACGTAGTAAGGGACTTTATGATCCAGGAAATCTGTCATATCCAGTAAATCAATATTGTTACTTGGTTTTGGTTCTTTCAGTTGCTGAGCATTCCTACAGGGGCTTACCAGATAGTTTGTAAAAGAAATGGAGGAATTCAGAAGAATTAGTGAATTAAGTAGGTCTGTGTTGTCTTTTCTTTGAAACAAAGAGACATTTCTGGGGGGAGGAGGGGATGTGTTATGTGCAGACTATATACACTCAGCTTGTTTTCCTTTGCCTGAGACTGCTGCCTAAGCTTTTCTTGTTCTGCCTGACAATACTTCTTTCACTTGATTCTTTCCAATTCATTGTTTGTGCTCTGATTTGGCTCATGGAGGTGCCAGTGGGTGGGTGTTGTATCCTGTTGCTTAGTCCAGATTGCGAGGATTTCGGTACCTGGCTTGTGTTGAAATACAAAGGAAGTGATCTGCATCTCTGACAGCCTCTTGGGCACATCACTGGCAGTAGTGTGGAAAGGCTGTATATTAACCATACATACCTGCTTGCAGTTCTAGTTCTTGCTCAGTTTTCCCACTCCAGAAGGAAAAATAACAAGCATTTGTTCTCCTAGTCTCTTTTATTGTCAGTCTAGAAGAATATGTGTAGTGTTTGCTGTGTTTGAGGGCTTGAAGGTATTCTTCAGCCTGATTTGTACATAGATCTGTAGAAATGATTTACTGAGACTTTTGTTCATGGAAAGTTATGGAAGCCAAAGCAACAGATCTTGTTTCAACCCGGGGTTGCAATGCTTTAAATATCTAAGCACAACTAGGCTACAGATGTTTATTGGGCTAGAGGAGTGTGCTATAACTGTGATTGAAAAGGTAAAGATTTTTTAGAATTTCCAGTTTCTGGTGAATGGAGAATGAGGAATTTTATGAAACTTGAAGGATCGCATTTAACAGAATAAATAGCCTTGTTGTTCAAAGTTCCTCTTTCCACATCTTTCCTTTTCCTTCCATTTAAACTTTCCCTTTGGGCATAATCAGGAAGTTGCTCTTTAATCAGATAATGAGATAAATAATAGCAGAATATAATCTATACTAATTATTTGTCAGAGCAAATGTTCATTTAACATCTGTGTTCTTTTTATTTTCCATTGTGTGTGGTTTAGCAGTAAAGAAAACTTTCTCAGCTTGAGTAAAGAGAACTTAGAGTAGTCCTGCTTTACTTTGGACACAGAAATGCTTTCTTCTGTATTAAACAATAAAATAAATAGTTTTAGATTGATTAACAATCTGCTATTAAAATATGAAGTTTCTTAATTTCAGTATATTCCAGTAATATAATCTGATAGATTTTCACTATGGTGTTTCATTTAGAAATGTTAGGTTCATTGTTTAAATTCTAATTTTTAATGTGTGTGTCGATTTATTAACAGAACCCTTTTAAAAGTAAATATCTACAGAAGATTGTGTAAAAACTGTAGCACTTAATGTTTTTCTGCATCTGTGAAAAGAGAAAAGATTCCATATGCTGCCTAGAGAGGAACAGTCACGATTATTTTTGTAACAGGAACACTCCTGAATTGTATGGGTTTTTTCCCTTTCTTAAATGTATTGTTATGTCTGACTGATGAGAATTTATTGATGATAATTCCCCTGTCATCAGCAGTCACTTAAAGTTGAATAAATGTCTGTAGAGGCAGGCTTGATATGACACAGCAAATCACTCCGTGTGGAGTGTCTGAGCAGATCGTGATTCCAGCAAGCCAAGCCAACCTTCCTGCTCCTGCCTGAGCTTCCCAGCAGATGTACCCAAAATCTGCCAGGCAAAGGCCATTAATGGGCTCCGCTGGCCTGTGGAAGTGTTCCCTGGCTGCTGGGAGCACGGGCATGGCTGTGTTTGCAGGGGTTAATAGATGGAATCTGATGCAATCCCTCCCACTTTTCCTAGCAGTTTTCATTAGACAAGTGCTCCATAGCAACAGTGAGATCACTGGAGACAGTATTTCATTGATTTCTCCCTCCCGCCCCCTTCCATTTTTGAGCCATTCTTATCACTGGAGTGCAGTTGGTGGAAAGACAGGGGGGTTTATGCAGAACACTTATGTGGGCTTCTGTCTTGTAAATAATTTGGAAAGGAGAAATCCCTTACATCTTTTGTGTTTCATGTTTCACTATGTATTTAAAGAGAGATACAGGCTTAGGGGGCTGGATAACTGTACCTGCTGTAGCTGATGTTCTTAAGTATTCTTGCATTGTTTGCTGGTCTTCCAGGGAAAAGAATAATGTAGAGCAAGACCTGAAGGAGAAAGAAGATGCCATCAAGCAGAGGACAAGTGAGGTCCAGGTAAATAAAACACCAAATTATTGTTCAGACACCTGATATTGCACCATGTGCTGTTTTAATGACAGTAGGATTACTGAATCTTTAGATCGTGTCACTTATCCAGTAAAAAGAAAAAAAAATTGATGGCTAAGAAAACAAATGTACTTTGAAGTGTATTTTCTATATAATTTTGGGTTGGGGTAGGTGTGTATATTTATATAAATGTGCAAGCTCCTATAGGATATATAGTGTGCATGAGGCTTTAAATGAAAAATATTACAAAAGAATAGATTTTTCTTTCTTCTTTTTTTCTTTAAGCAAGTCTGTCTTCTATGTAATTAAAACTAAAGAGGACACTGTAGCACTGTAAATTAATTAATAAACTTAAGTGGCTGAATTAAAAGGGCTTGTGTATAGGGCTGCTTCTTAAGAGGCGCAGTAATTACCAGCTTGGGAAAAATGTTGCCTCAAGTTAATTTTGCCTAATGTAAGTGAATTTTAAAAAGAATCTGTTGATTTTTATTTGAAAGGAGATACTGAATTTCTAGAATATCAGAAAATTTAAATTTACAAGTGTTTTGCAGGTGTTAAAAATTATGCAGTCAGCATCAGCGTTTAGGGTGCTGACAGACTAGCCAAGCTCTGAATTAAATATTACAAAGCAATATTTCAATTAAATTTTAAGTTGCTGTTATAAGAAAAATCTTCAGTGTGAAATCTGACCGCTTATATTTATTTCTAGATTTATTTTAAGAATCTATTCTTTTCCACAATCTTTATTTAAGAACAAATAGTACAGAATTTCTGCATTTCAATTTCGGTTGGGCTGAAAAGGAGCTAATGCGTTACAAGAGTTGTGAATTTTGTGCTTGGCCATTTAATATCCTTAGAACCGTGGAGGCTAATTAATAGTGTGACCTTTGAGGAGATAATCAGATGCTGGCCTGTTGGTCAGGCTGGCAGCAGCTCCAGCAGCTGCAGGGATGCGTGTGGAAGTTGCCCATGCCTGTGCTCCGCGGTCATTCCCTTCTCCACCCTGCAGATTCCCTTTCACACTGTTCACAGAATTCTCAGGGAATTCCTGCCTTTGCACACAAGATTATTTTGTTGGTGTCTTCGGGAATCTGTGTGTGCTCATGTGAGGGTTGAGTTCTCTGCTGTCTTTGCACGAAAGGTTTGTAAATCTTGATAAAAAGCTTCCCTTGAATGTTCCAGTGTCGTGTCTGTGTTTGATCGGCAGCAGCATCACAGAATCCCCTGGGTGTCCATCCTGAGCAGTGATGTTGGATCAGCTGTCTCAGGTCTTTAACCTGTTAGTGTCACACAAGCTGTTTGTTTAGTATAGTTACAGAGTTCTGTGGTCTGCAGAAAACGAACAATTTATCAGTGGTGTGTCAGAAAAATGAGAAACCTCCAGGATCAAACAGGAAATGGCTGCAGCATTTATTTAAGCTGGTGGTCCTTTACCTTTTCTTATTCCTGACTGTTGGAGGACCTCCATGGTTTAACAAACTTTCTAGAACTTCAGAGAATAATGTGATAGACTAAGGATATCTTTGCCTCATGTTTTTTTTCCTCTGCTTTTATTCTAATGGGGACATTTCTAAAGGTGGTGTACAAAACCAGATTGTTCTAATGTGCCATCTTGCTTCAAGCCAGTTTTGTGGCATTGCACTTCAGGCTTTCTGATGCCAGAATTCCTTCCATGGACACAAATTGTAATCTCAAGTACAGCCATGGTCAGTGATCAATCGAACTGGTTTGTATAGGAGGAGGGAAAGAATGACAGATTTTTCTTCTATAAAATAATTTCTATACTATGTAAATAGGTACTAAAAAGTGAAGAAAGACAGAAAAAAGAGCTGTAAGGAAAACATAGCATATTGATGGGGATTAATGTGCTTATTAAAATACCAGCTCTTCAAAGTTACGTGCTCTCAGTATCCCTCTCAGCATTGGATTTTCTCTTTCCTTTATTGCAGTGCACCAATGCCATTAGAAAGTCAGTGAAGTTTAACTTTTCTGTCCTCTTTCAGGCTTAACATTTCTTAGCACATATTGTTCTGGGAAGTACTGGCTGGCAAACTATTTAATGCGTTGTCCATGGAAATACAGATTCCTAAACTTTCCTTATCCTACACTCTATGGGCGTAAAAAGTTACAATGATCATAAATCTAATACAAGGATTACTATTACCATCAGAATGCCAGTTTGTAACACCTCAAGTATCTTAGTGGTTTTCATAGAGAATCTCATTCAATGCTTGAACATGAAGATGCTGCTTCTATGCTGAGGGTGTTCTTTGCCATTGAAGCTTAATTGGAGCCTGGTTTACTTTGCGAAGAGGTATCTTTGAGTGTTTTAGCCAGTTTTGTCTATTGTATCTACTCCAACCTTTAATTTTGGAGTGGTTAGGTCCATATGTGCATTAGGTTTTGGGTTTGGTTGGGTTTTTTTCCTTCTTTTCCGGGAGCCATCAGGCTTAGTTAGGTCTCTTCAGCGCTTCTCTACTGCTGTGCCTAGGACAGACAAAAGTGGAGGTGATCTATATTTAACTTGTGTGGATGTGAATTCTTGCTTCCTTTAGGAAGAAGGAGGCTGAAGTCTCTTTAAGCTGTTACTTTTTTCCTCCACTGCTTGTGTTAAGTGTCAGCTGATCCTTGCTTTTCAAAGCCATGTAAAAAATGAATGGATCAAGAGTGTCCCAGTTATCCAAATCAGTAGCTGCTCTGAGAGCTTTTTGTGTGCGCGCTGGGTTTTATCTCATGGATTAGAAATAACCAATATTTATCCTAGTCTGACTGCTGTATACTGACACACTCTTCACTGAAATTCAAATTTTATTTGTGGGGGGTTTTGTGGGGGGCTTTTTGTGTTTGGGTTTCTTTTTTGGGGGTGGTTTTTGCTTGGTTTTGAGGTTGATTTTTTTTTTTTTTTTAATGTAAAAGCATCTATGATGTATCTTTGGGTAGTCTTCCAGTTGTCTTGAGGTTACCTAATTCCCCAGCATCTGACTGCTGCACCATATGCCTTTCTATTTCTATCTGGCTTTTTGTCCTTGTTATGTGTATGTGTTAGCACACAACACATGGATAAACTGTCTCCCTCACCAAAAAGAACCCAAACAAAACACCCCTAGAAAAGGAGAGCAGGATTGTAGCTTAGAGCAGCACACAAATGTAGGATCTAACCAGAATTTCACATCTGCTTGTTTTCTTAGCCTCCTTATTTTTTTTTAATCTGTGTTAATTTTTCACTGTTATTGATGATTCTTCCTTCAATTGCCATATTTTCTCAAGAAAGGCTGCAATCTTCTCTTTTCATCTAATACTTTTCCTTTTGCATTAATCCTTTTTGATCTCCCTGTATTATCTCTTCCTCTTGACTTTGACGATTCTTTCTTCTTCCTAATTTCTTTTCTTGACATGTTTTTCAGTGTTATCTCTGCAGCTTGTTGAAGTATAACCATTCCTGTTGCTCAGAAATTAACTAATTATTTTATGATGCTACTTAATGTACTTAGAACACAAGAACTTGCTGCTGTTTCATAAATCAAAAGATTCCATATTGTTCTGTATGCAGTGTGCATTTCTTACCCATACTGGTACACAGAAAATAAGTTTTTTGGCTGATCTTTGCAAAATTAGGGGCAGGAATGCCCTAGGAGGCAGTGCATTTAGGTTAATGGTCTTTCACTATGCTCCAAAAAACCAGTTCCTATTTTTGGCTGTATGTTTTTGAAGGGGGAAGGAGCAGAATAAAGAATTTCTATTATCATAGAATCACAGAATAGTTTTGGTTGGCAGGGACCTTAAAGATCATTCTGTTCCCACCCCCTGCCACTGGCAGGGACACCTTCCACTATCCCAGGTTGCTCCAAGCCCTGTCCAACCTGGCCTTGGACACTTCCAGGGATGGGGCACTCACAGCTTCTCTGGGCAGCTGTGCCAGGGCCTCACCACCCTCACAAGGAAGGATTTCTTACTAATACCTCATCTAAAGCTGCCTCTGTCAGTGTGAAGCCCTTCCCCCATGTTCTGTAACTCCATGTCCTGATAAAAAGTCCCTTTCCAACTTTCCCTTTTAGTTCTTGGAAGGGGCTGGCTTTAAGCCTTCACTTCTCCAGGGTGAGCAAGCCCAGGTTCGCAGCCTGTGTTGATAGCAGTGGTGCTCCAGCCCTCTGACCATCTTCATGGACTTCTCTGAACTCACCCCAACAGGTCCATGTTCTTAATAAGAAACTCTGTAAAACATAGTCCTAAAACACAGGACAGAGACAGTGTAACAGCCTGAATAAAGACAGCTTCGAAATTCAAAATGAAAGCCTGACCTCTGTGTGAGGAAAACAGTTAATCTGTGTGTTGGTGCATGATCTCAATACTTCAGTGAGATTTGTTTTACTGAAGAAAAGCAAATGCACACAACCTGATTATTTTTATGTCATTGAATTAGAATATGAGAATATTTGCTTGTCTGATATCCATGCTGGCTTCTGGAAGGTGATTTGTTGATACTTTGAAATCTGGGTTAGCACTGCAGTTCGTGCTGCGGAATTTAGTGGTTAGGGAGAGAGAGGGAGGAAATATAAAGCTGATGTGTTTTATTTCAGGATCTCCAGGATGAAGTAAAGCGGGAGAGCAGTAATTTGCAAAAGCTGCAAGCTCAGAAACTGGAAGCACAGGAAACTCTTAATGATCTTGATGAGCAGAAGGCCAAGTTGGAAGAACAACTTAATGACATCAGGCAGAAGTGTGCAGAGGAGGCCCATTTGGTAAGGTCTGGTGGCCAAGGCCCTTGGAAGAGTAAATGCCTTGTTTCGAAGAACTCAGCCTTGCAGAGTTACAGTTGTTGGGGCAGGACAGAAAGCTTTAATGAATAAATAGCCTGAGTGTCAAGGCTTTGTGACTGGCAGAGCATAGGAAGTACATCATTCACTTCAGCATTCCTAATTTAGTATCAGCATGTCAACAAACAAATTGAGATGTACTTGCACACAAGTAAGGTTTAGAGCAAACAGTTAGCAGAATTGTAATATGATATAAATGTAGTTAGAAGCACTAATTGCTGGGACTGATTTCCTAGCAGTTAAAAAAATATCACCTTATGTAATTTTTTCTAACATAAAGCTACTGTATTTCTTCAAAGTCTGAAATTGTCTTTTCAGTATTCGAAATATCTGTGTTGGTCAGAAGAACAGCTAAAATATTCTGTTCTAATTGACACCAATGGAGAATTAACTGTTCATTTGGGTGTGATCTGTAATCTCTGCAATAGCTATGAGATTTTTACTTTTTCTGGTCATAAATAATAGTATCTGGATGTGTTGTTCGTGTTTTTTGGTGTGGGTTTTTTGTTGGGTTTTTTTGACTTGAAATGTTGTTCATGCTTTAGATTGCCATGCTGAAGGCTGAAATAACAAGCCAAGAATCAAAGATTTCAGCGTATGAAGATGAACTGACCAAAGCCCAAGAGGAGCTGAGTCGCCTGCAGCAAGAAACTGCAGAGCTTGAGCATTGCATAGAGTCTGGGAAAGCACAGCTGGGACCTCTTCAGCAACATCTGCAGGATTCACAACAGGAAATCAATTCAGTAAGGCAGTGTGAAAGACCCACCCCCCAAAAAATATTTTGAGCTGGCAACCTTTAGTGTGGTTTGTCTTAAGGGGAAGGCATTGTTTCCTTTTTGCTTCACTGTTTGGTCATGTCTTTAGTTGCTCACACATGTGTTCTGTGCTAGTACTTGTTAGGATTTTTAGAAGCTGACTTAAGTCACTCAAGATACTTCATGATCCTTCTCCAAGTTTATTAATAAAAGGGATTAATTTATTATACTCCATGAATAATTTGTCATAATGACTGAAAAATAGATAATGCAGACTTAAATTCTCCATGTCCAGGCACACTCTCACTGTTCTTTAATTGATGTTAAGTTGGTATAAAATTACTGATAGCATTTACTTAGTGCAGTGTTGAAGGGGGAAAGTAAGGTGGATGTAAGAAGAAATTGGGTTGAGATTAGACACTGAGAAGCAGAGGGAGAGCCCTGTGCTTTAAAGTGGCTGCTGTGGCTCAGAACATTTTCAGTTTCTCTACATAATCAGTGATCTGTTATTACTTCAGTGATGCATGAGCTTGCACACCCTTTCCTCATGGTTCTCCTTCCCTGTTGCAAGCTGTGTTATGTGTTAGCCACTCACACTGATACCAAGTTGAAAACAAAAGGCAAAGCCTACCTTTGAACCCTAGAAATGGCTGACTTTTGGGTTGGTCATTTCACACAATTCACATCTGTAACTTGCTAACCCATCTTACAACATTCACAATTTTTAAAGACAGCTTTTCGTTTTAGAAACTGAGAAGTGAACAAATTGACTTTTTCATCATTTCATCACAGGTAGAGAGAAGGTTATACTATTTCAGTGTTTTTATGTTGGCAAGAGGTGCTTGCGGTGAACAGTTTTGAGACACAATATACGTGGTTATGCTTGACTGTGCTACAGACTTCCTTTTTAATAGGTTTTATAACAGTACTCCTGATTTTATTGCTCTTGACTCATGAATAAGGAGCAGTAGGTGCTTTGGTGCTTTAGGCAAAATTATCTAATGGCTGGTCTGAGGTCAGTTAATTTGAAAGACACCTGGTGGTGTCTTTACTGACACCCCAGAAACTCTATTAGGTGACTGACCTAGCAGAGTTCAGTGGGATTTAGGTGCCCAGATATCTGATCTAAGTTTATTCTTTTGCATAACCTGCCAAATCCAGTAATTCCTTTATAATTGGCAGGTTGGTTGTAAATGCTTGTTGTATTAAGCATTAAGGATATTGCTGAAATTATAATAACATGTGAATGGAACTGTCTAGTTAGGAAGATATATTTGGCTTTTTTTTTGTAGATTTCAAAAGTCATGTGGGAGATGATAAAGAATTTGTAATGTTCCTTCTTGGAAGATGAGAATTCTGATAAAGCAGCCTTTTCAATTTCGAGTTTAAAGAAATTGCAAGGAAAAAACCCAAACCACACATACACGCACAAAAAACCCAACCCAAAACAAAAATAAGAAAAAAAACCCCCAACCAAAACTCCCCAGCAAAATCAAACAAACAAAAAAGCCCTGAAACCTTTGCAGCTTTTCTTAGGAGTTTAAGTAGCAACAAAGCAACAAGTCTTGGTGTTGCCAGTGACACAGTCTTCTTCCTGGCAAAAGGTGCGTCCCCCAATCACACTGCACTTCTGCTAAAGAAGATTGCTGCTTATCTTCCACATTTCACCCTTTGATTGACATAACTGCTTTTTATTATATTTGCTTTTGAAAATAACATTTTCAGACATATATCACCCACCTCATATTTAAGAGGGGATGGTCATTTACTGGCTTCCATGTGCTGCCATGCTGATGCAAATACATTTATTTCTGTTTACAGGTGCAAACAAAGCTTCTTGAGCTGAAAGAACTGGAAAATAACCAACTTAGTTGGCACTCTCAGCCCCATAGTACACTTGTTAATGGAACTGTGGATCATTCTAGTCTTAGCAACAGCAGCAGTGAAACTGCAAACCTTAATGAGAATGCTGAGAGGGAAAGTATAGCAGAAGAGGAACAAATAAACAGCATGTCTCCAGTGAGTAGTGTTTTGCCTGCTTGATCACGATGCATTGCAGCTGTGAAGTTGGAATAAGTTAAGAATGTACCAAGACTGATTATGTTTTTAAACACTTGCACAGCTGAAATTTCAGGGTGTTTTTCTGAGGGACTGTGTTTCCACATATCTGAAAGTTCATAAGCAGAAAAGGAGGTTATTTTAGCTTGCCTGGAAAGTGGCAATAATATATTTTCTGTGTTTATTTCCAAAGCAAAATATCATAAATTGAATAGCAGAATTAACATTAAAGGAGAGCAGCTGTCTCCATTTGATGCGACGAGAGCAGAATAAGGAAAAGTACAGAAAATCTAAAACTGTCTTGCTTTAAATGTTCCTCCTTATGTCTCAGTAGATTCATGATTGATTTATTTTTTTAAAACTTTTACAGGGTTTATGGAACACTAAAGTATGTGCTATAATAAGTATGAGTCTCTTGAAGTATGCTTTAGTGTATTCTATGATTCTATTTAAAACTTAAAATTTTATTGTGCAGTCCTGTATTTCCTTTTTTGTGGTGAATTGCTTTTATCCTTGTACAGATAAGGACTAGTCCTGAAACAGCAGTCTCTGTTGTAGAAGAGAAAGAGACCCCAGCTGCAACTGTTACCAAAAAAGTGAGTTTGTTCAGGTTTGGGGGAGGAAAAAATAAGTTAAAAAAAATCCTGGTTAAACTGTTTCAGGCTTGCATGAGGGTCACAAAACAATACAGAAATAATTGTCACTTTACACTGGTTTTATTTAGTGTGATGTCTTGAAAACATTTCATCTCATGTAGCAGGCAGGTTGTTGAAAAGTATTTTGAATCTCCATTGATGAATTATATAGAATTCTAGCTGTCTCTTTGCTTTAAGCTTTAAGAAACGACTAAATGGTAACAGGAGATGACATAAGTGTTTTCCATCCTTCAAGTCTTAAAAATTTAATACGTTTCTCTCCGTCTGCATTGCCCAGGAAGATCCATTTGATGCTGAATCTCATCCGCTGCCTGATCTAGTTTCTGAAGCCAGCTTAGAGTTCTTCCAGTCTGACCCTTTTGTTGGCAGTAAGTAAACATTTCTCCCTAAGCGCAGATTTGCAGAAACAGGTCTTGTGTGAACACATCAGACTAATCTTCACCTCGAAACTGCTCTTTATAGAATAAATCTGAAGATGTGTGAGTGACAGGAGCGTGGAGGCAATAGCATTACAAAAATAGAAGTGATAGAAAGAGAGTTCTGGGGTGTTTCTCCTTCCTTGATCTGGACTTCCTAATGAGCTGCGAAAATTGCTCCTTTCCCTCACTGCTCTTCCTGAGGACTTCTCTTACCCCAGCCCCTCCCTGCCCCTGCCCTGGTGGCATTTTGGCTGTAAAGGTGTGGGCATGCTTGTGATACATGTGTTGCCACTAATCTCATTTACAGCCCCAATCCCCGAAGGTCAGCGGAGGGTTCGCTGGGCTGTGCTGTGGGGAGGGTGTGGGTGGTTCACAATGAATGGCTGTGGCCTACTTCTGGTGAGTTTGGCTCTCAGAAGAAGGGAATGTGGAACTGCACCATCTGTTCGTCTTGTGGAAGCGCTTGGCTTTATTTTAAGAACTTGCCATTGACGAATGATGTTGCTCTGCTTTTAGTTTTTATGGAAGAAATGATCTGCCTATATGGAGCCAGTTGGAGAAGGGGAGTTTATTTGAATTAACTGCTGAAGCAGATGTTTACAGCCACATTAATATGATTTTACACGCTTTCAGATCAACATGGTCTGATCAATTTAGCTTGTATTACTTCGAAAGGAAAATAAGCTTAATTTGTTTCAGATCACTTAGCTTCTGAAGGAACGTCAGTGCAGATTTAACATTTTTCGTGAATAAATTAAACTAATTTAAAACAGCTTGAATGTTTCTGTGTAGATACTGCTTGATTTTTGTTTATATTGAAGTGGTCTTACAGCACATGACAAGGCCTTTCTTTCAGAAGAGAAAGGTATGTCTGTTTAGAACCAAACTTTTGGGCTTTGATCAGTCAATATGTTCGGGGTAGATACCCAGAGCTAAGAGACAGGATATCTGTCTCTCAGATGTACAAGAGAAAGTAGAAATGAGTTGGGGTCATGCATCCCATAATGAAGTGAACACTTAGGAGGTACCATCCACAGTGTCTGTGACAATTAAAACTGGGACTCATCTCAGTGGTTGGCCTGGATCATTGCACTGGTAATACTGCAAAATGTGGGTGTTTGTGGACAATAGCCAATGGAAATGCAACTTGGAGATGGCTGCTTTTGTGTGTGGTTCATGATGGTAATAAGCTGCTTAATGAATTAACATTATTATTGTTATTGTTATTATTATTAATGTTATTATTATTATTATGCTTAATTTTTTTTTTAATTTTAAACAGGTGATCCCTTCAAAGATGACCCTTTTGGAAAAATTGGTAAAGAACTTTATAACTTGTAATGTGTTTGTTTTTCTAAATGGCTCTTGCTAGTGTGTGGGGAGAAACATCACCACTTTCAGAGGGAAAGAGTAGGTGGAAATGCCACAAAAAGTTGTGATAGGCTATATATGCCATTAGCACCTGGCCACTTGTGTTAAAACTTTTCAGAGAAGTCCAGTGCCAGTGAACTTCGCTCTTGTTGGAAGTTCCTTAGTTAGGATTTAAGTTTGTGAAGGTGGTGAACAGAAGGCCCCAAACCCTTGCAGCCTGTTTTATATGCAAAGTGGTAAGACTGTGCTCTTTTAAAAGCTCTAAACTTACAGCTTCCTTTAGAATCAAGTATTGAAAAGGTGGGAAGTCTCTATTGAGACTGACTGTATAGACAATCTCATTGCATTGTTTGCTTGGTCCTGAATGGAATTACTGGTTGCAAAAAAGCCAAGTAACCAGTGAGAAAGCAATAGTAAAATAGCGTTGAGCACCAAGTGCCAAATAAGAAATATCAGTTGGGTTTGGGGAATGCAGGAGAGGAGGGTAGGAGAGTTCTTAGAAATATTAAGATTCTGTAAAATGCTTTATTTTTAGGGGACTTGGTTAAAGAACCTATATTCTGAGATGATTCTGGAACTACTGTTTTCATGATGTGCAGAAAACGTTGGCTTCTCTGATGATCTGAGTCACAGAATGCCAATTATGCACAGGCGAATTTCATACTTCAGGGTCCTTGGTTTTAAATGTGTCACTTTGTAGCAGTATGAAAAAAGTGATTTATTGTTTAGTTTTTAGGGTACCAAGTTGTAGCAGTATGAAAAAAGTGATTTATTGTTTAGTTTTTAGGGTACCAACTAAGTAAAGCAAGCAGAAATGTTAAGGAGGTGTTTACTTTTTAGATCCCTTTGGTGGTGATCCCTTCAAAGGCTCAGACCCTTTTGCAGCTGACTCTTTCTTCAAACAATCCTCCACCGACCCGTTTGTGACTGCTGGCACTGATCCATTTAGCACTGCAGACAACAGTAATAATAACACAGTAAGTTTGGTGTCACACCTTTTACTGCTTTCTGTATGTGATTTGGACAAAATAACCTATTTTGTATGTTTAGACATGCTTAAAAAAATTGATACTCAGAAGTCATATAAAGGTTACCTTTGATCCCCTGGCTCTGTCTTGCCTTTTTGGTGTCCTATTTTCTAGAAATAGTCACAGATTAAATAGAAGTAAAAATAAAAACATTTAAGAAGTATTTCATTGTGGATCTTCATTGCTCCACAGCTAAGAGCATTTGACAATAAAGACTTAAGCTCTGTTGTTGGAGAACTCTCCAGCAACTCTGTTAGTTGGTGGAACTTAATGGAGAGAAACCCAGAATCAACCTCACTAAGTTGTGTTGAGACACTTGAATTTTGTCTCCAAATGCTGTAGGATCAAGAAGTATGTGCTGTATCTGAAGTCTGATGTGGCTTCTGGGGTTTCCCTTCAGAAAAGTAAAATTGTTCTGTAGGTATATGTTTGGGTTGTGTTGTATTTTGTTTTTTTTTTAATAAGAATCACCAAAGCTCTCTTATAATGTTGAGATTCCTACTGAATGTACCTCTTTCTGTAACCTACTGAATGTAGGTTACTTCAATGAAACTTTCAGCTCACATTATAAATGAGCAGTTATTGAACAATCTTGAGCCTTTAACATGGTAGAGTTGGGCATCAAGCCCTCTCTGGTGTAGACTAGAACTTGCTGAATATGTAATATTTAAAGCTGATAGACAAATAATTTGAGCAGCTGAAATTCTTCAAGTCATTAAGTTTGTCTCCATTCTTCTGCCATCTCCTTTCCCTTTTTTCAGTACTGTTTCTGTTCATGCCTCACTTCCAACTTTGTGTGTGCATAAAATATGCATAGATACATACAAAACTCAAAGATACATGTGGATTAAGAAGCAAGTTAAGTGGCTGTAGAGTGTGCCTGAGGTGCATCCACAGCAGCCAAGAGTGAGAAATCGCTGCACCTGTGGTGGTCCTGCCCTTCCCCATGGTGTGTGCATTGTGCAGATCTCAAGGTCATATTACACACCACAGCCTACCCCTCCAGCCTTAAAAATTAGGTTTCTACAATCTCTAATACTTGGCACACTATCCTTTTCAAAGTCTTGGTGTTCTAATGTAACCAATTCTTGGTCTTACTACACTCCAAAGGAAGAAAAAAAGAGGGAGCTCAGAGCTGTGGTGTGGGATTAGCAGAGATTCTTGAGATCTGTACTTCAGAACTGAAGTTATGCATTCATCCTAAATGCTTTATCATGCATCTCTGGAGTGCTGAAATCTTATATCTTCATGAAGATGGCTCTGGTTGTAGAAATCTGAGACCAAAATGAGAGGTAGATATTCTTGACTGTTACGTTAGCTGTTACCAAGTATGTTGCACATATTGTACATTTTTTCTGTCCTTTCAAAATATTAATCAAAACAGATAGAAGTTTCTATTAACAGACTTGTTTACTGATGCTGATAAAAGCTATTTCCAGAATGTGTTATCTTAAAACTTCTGAACTAAAATAAATCATGACTGTATTCTTAGATTGAAGAATCTTTTAAGCTGAAAAACAAATTTCCCTCCAAAGGCATTTTTTATTTTAGACAGAGATATCAAAGAAGAATGACCCTTTTGCTCCTGGTGGAACCACTGTTACTACATCAAATGATCTAGGTAAAAGTAGATTGTACATATCAAGCTTCTTGGGTTTTATTTTTATTTACTTTTACTTGTTTTTGTTTCTAGTCTTTTAACTGAGTTTGCAACAGAGCATTTTAGGGTTTCCTGTGTTTTCTGAATTTTCCTATAAAGTGTGACATAAGGTGCTTGTTCTCAGGGGGAATTTTATAAACCAAAACTGACTCTTTATCTGTGGTGTGTATCACTAAAGACTGATTCCACAAAAACTGTTCCTCTGCTCTACCTAAAACTGGGACAGTATCCTGATCTAAGTGTTGGGACTATTTGAATGATTTGTGCTACTTCCCATTAGGGTTGTTTCCAGAGAGTTCATGTTACTGTCTAAGTAACATCAGGATAGCTCTGCACTGCAAGAGTAGATGTGGAATAGAGTGACTACTTCATTGACATTTTTTACTGCTAGTTTGCTCCTTCTGTTTTGCTGTGACCTTCTCTTACTTGAGGGCTAAAGATATTTAGGGAAGGCTCTTAACTCCTATTTTCCCAAGCTACACTGACAAGTGATAATCCAAAAAAGGAATCCATGTGTGATTTTATATTGTGAACCTATTCAGTTTAATTATAGGGAATAAATGTGATTTTTTAGAGATACAGAAGTGAGTATAGCATTTCTTGCTCTACAGTAGAGTAGCAGTTTTCACATGTTTTGAGGCACATGAGAACGAAAGGGTAGTGTTTAATTAGACTGGGATGATATGTGGTTCAGATACTTGATCCCACGAGTGGATCTGCAGTCAGAAGACAGCTCTGGTTCATGTTCATATATATATATATATATATATATATATATATATATATATATATATATATATATATATATATATATAGGTGTATATATATATATGTATATGTCTATATATGTATATTTATGGGGGTATGCACACAAAAAAATACCTCTGTGTGTATACATACATGTATCTCAGTAGAACATTTCCAATGGTATGGTTATCTGATACTTTCAGTGGAATTTAACTTCTTTTAATGTAGGAAAACATAATACCAGTATTTCTTTTGAATTACTTCCTGTCCAGGAAATTTATTACTCTTAATTAGAAGTTGACACTTAAGAGTTTTGGAAAAAGGTACTTAATAACTTGAAGTGCTCACCTCATAAATACTTCACTTCAATTAGTTTATGTTGCAAAATATGTAACAGTTGTGATTTTGTAGTGGGATTTTTTTTTCAGTCTGTCATATTTAACTTCTAATCTCATTTTGTTTGCTTGATTTGTGTGTATTTAGCTAGAGACCCCTTTGCCTCCCTGTTTGGAAGTGAATCCTTTGAAGGTGGCTTTGCTGACTTCAGCACGCTGTCAAAGGTAATAGGAAGCTGCTGCTACTCGCAGAAAATGCATGAAACTGCAGTGACAAGACAGAGCTTACTCAGTTTCATTACAGTTTTGCCACTACTAAACATTTATAATGGCTGACTTGCTTGAAAAAGAGGTCTTGAAAGCAAATTGTCCTGCAATTATGTGAAGAATGCAATGTAATCTTTTCGGCTTTGTAAATCTTTCGTCTCTATTTCCAGTGATACTGTAATGTATTTCTTTATTTTTAAATTTGCTGAGTTTAGCAGCAAAAGTATTACTTTTGCATGTTGAACTGCTTTCCACTTTATAGTGCTGTACACAGTTAGCCATTCCTGATTTTTCTTTCTGTTCAGTCTTCTGGAGTATGTGGATATGTGGAAAAACAAACAAAAGTCTTTTCTTTAGTCTTAGTCCAGACTTTCAGTTCTGATGTAATACTGTATTATTGAAGAGAATGCAAAGTAGCCCTGCACTGAAAATGTGTATGTTGCTGTTTTCTTTGTTGAAGGCCAACAATGAGGATCCCTTTAGCTCTTCCACATCAGGCTCTGTCAGCAGTGTCACCATAACTAAAAACTTATTTGAGGAGCCACCAGCTAAGAATGAGGATGTTCCTCCTGCACTGCCCCCTAAGACAGGAACTCCCACCAGGCCCTGTCCACCACCACCACCTGGTAAGAGCTGAGATGGGGTAACAATCAGCTGCTTCAATGTTGGCAGAGGGACAGTAATGACAAGGGGAGGGTGAAGGGTCTCAATTTAAAATGAATGAGCAAATGTGAAACAAGTCCTTTTCTGATCTGTTGGTCTTGTCCTCAGATTTAAGTTCTGCATGGTGTTTGGGATCACAGTTTGTTTGAAGAAACAAAGGATTTAGAAAAAGGACTTACTACAAGTGTGTGCAAGAACAAAGCTATGAATGAAATGGTTACTAATGTGATATACTGTGAATCTTAAATTAAATTATGCTTAAAGTGAGAATTTAGTGTGTTTTATCCATTGCAAAACCTTTGGGTTTAATGGAAAATGAATTACATAGGGTTAAATAACTTGCTCAGGTTGTCAGATTAACTCTTTCCAGGTGGCCTTGCCAGAGGTTTGTAGCAGTAACAGTAATTCCCAAGTTCTGTGGGCTGTTTTCTCCTGAGTGATAGAGGAGTCCTCCGGGATGCTCCATGGCACAAACCACTCTGCTTTCCAGGAAAGGCCATGATTATCATGGATAGCAACACCTTCTTGTGGTTGCAACAAGCCTATGTTACAACAGACTCCTCACTCAATTTTTTTGCAAAGACAGGAAAATAGATTTCTAGTATTCCTTTAAAAATTTCTGTCCTCTGTTTCATTGTCTTTATGAACTCTTCTGTGTCATTTTTTTCACTGTTACATTACATGGATGAGCCTCAAGGTGTTTTGAACAACTGTGGCATGAAAATTAAACACAAATTCAGCTTTTCCTCAAAAGAAGGGGTACACAGCACATACAGGAGTGCTCATGCTGAAGTTTAAACTCAGCTGGTTAGTGTCTAATGTTGGTGTGAGATCTGGCTCATGCTAATGCCTTGCAAGTAATCATTTCAACTGAAAATAACATTAAAACAGCTGACATGGCAAGTGACGACAATTTGAATGTTTGATGTTGGTCCTTATTTCAGCATAAAAGGGATTTCTGGCTTGATTGTATGGGAGTGACTGTGACATGGTGCACTTTTGGAATACAAGCTTCTAGGGGTGAAACAGCAGCAACATCCTTAGCAAGAGATGACTACAAAAAAATAGGCTGTTTTGATATTCACAATTGAAAATGTGGTTATCCAGATAACCATTCCCAATTAATTCTTTTCCTAATGGAAATAAAAAGTGGAGGTACTTAAATGTAATTATTTTTAATGACTCCCTTGGTCTGATTCAAAACAGTTAAATGCTTTTTCAAAGAAATACCCAAAAATCTTTCTTTTAATTCTTCTCTTTACTGAAAGTGTGCAGAAGGGCTTTTGCCTCTGAATTCTGTTGCCTCTCTCCATACTGATAAACACTCCCATTTCTTGATTTTGGGGAAGATTTGGTGATTGTGTATTTTATATTCTTACAATTCATAACCCTTCCCATGCAGAAATAAAATTCTCTGGATGTCATTTGGAGCTGCTTCTCCCACATTTTTCAAGAAATAGGCAGGCATTGTTTTCAAGTAACAAAATTATAGAATCACAGAATGGTTTGAGTTAGAAGGGACCTTAAAGATCACTCAGTTCCAGCCCCCTGCCATGGACAGGGACCTCTTCCATTAGACCAGGTTGTTCAAAGTCCCATTCAACACTTCCAGAGGTGAGGCAGCCACAATATCATCATCAGCGATGGCAGGGTTATCTGGGAGTTGTCTGACCAAATCATATATTCCCAAGGGGATGTTCTGTTAATCATTGCCAAATGGGAATCTCTTTTGCTTTATGGAATAGTTTTTAGGCTAATTTTCAATAGTGATATGTGAAATAGTAAGCACTTGGGTTCAATTCTGTAGTTTTAATCTGAAATGGAAACAGAAGCAAGTTTTAAAATGGAGCCACTTGCAGAACCCGATAGCATTCAAGAAACTGCCTTGAAAGCTCTTGTTTAAACAGTAACATACAGAGGGAATGGTGGGATGAAATTCAGCTTAATTATTCTTGGAAGTATTTGGGTTAATGTCCTCAAAGGTGTTAAAAGCTGACTGGGGTTAAATTGAAAAGAACCCAACAAGATAAGTGGGGGTTTGTCCCTGATTCTGTTTATTTGCAGCTGCTTAGGCAAGAATTAACAAAACAGCGCAGCCTGTGATTGCCTGTTATCATACTCCTTGTTCTAAAGGACAGAAATTCCTGGTGTTAGCATAGTGAGAGGATATGGTGTTTTGAAAACTTACAAAGGTAATGTATTTCTGGTCTCTGAATAAAATTCTGTTAACTTGATCCAAACAAATAATAAAATAGCCTTGCTGGAATGATCGAAGTCAGCTGATAACCAGAGAACAGTACTGTGCTGATAGAACAGGTGCTCAAAATTGTTAGAAATTCTCTTTCCAAAATAGTTAATTAATATATAACTGTGTTCCTGACTCATTAACATACATATGTTCCATTTTACCTGATTACCCTTTTTTGAAACTGTGGGCTGTACCCTCATTTTTTAAATTGGCAACCCTTCCTCTGAAACTACAGCTCCACGAGTTTGTGGGAAGAGGTTGCATTCAAAGTAGCTTTTGAATGGGGGATTTTTACTACTTTTGGCATGTTATTACCTGCTATCTTAAATTCATTTTAAATTCATTTTAATCTAAGGGAAAAGACCTATCAATCAAATAGACTCTTCAGATTCCTTTAAACCGAGCGATCCATTTCAGCCTTTCCCCACCCCAGACATTCCCAAAGAACAAGAAGCAGATCTATTCTGTGATCCATTTGCTCCCACCAGCATCAGTAAAGAGGCTGACCCCAACAATTTTGCAAACTTCAGTACTGTGAGTAAACACTTTTTACATTTGTTTCAGTATAATGGCAGCTTTGAAATGTTCACACTAATTTAAATTATTAAAACATATCCCATGTACTTAAGGGATATTGCTTCCAGTTAAAGCAGTGTTTACATTTAGTTTACAGCTGAGGCTGTCCTAAAACATAATACTGCAAGATATTGTAGTTAATGTTTAAATTGCATTGGTTTTATGCCCTTTTTCGTGGAGGCCTCCTAGCTTTTAGAAAATAGAATTTCGAAAATACCTTTGTTCTAGGGGTTATCCATTTTATCAATGTGTGCAGCAAATTTAAACCATAAATCTCTAACAAGCACACTGTTAACTATCCAATTAAAAATAAACCAAAATATTATTTTAATTTAGCTGTCACTGAACTGTTTGGTCATAATTTTAATGTACTGAAATATTGATAAACAGCCTCATAACAGTGTATGTTAATGAAATATAATTTGAAGAGTTTTGAATGGTTAGTAAATCCCAGACTTATGCACAATGAAGTAAAAAGTAGTAAGTGTCTCTTTATAACCAGAATTCGTTTCATAGAAGTCGTGGTGTCCAAGCAGTAGAAGCAAATCTAAAGGTTTGTGCATGCCTATATATTATTTTTTTCTTTTGAGCTTTTGCAAGTAGAAGTTTTGAAAGGCATCATCTCACTTTCCAGCCTGATACCTGTTAAATGCAATTTGCATTTACAGTATCTTGACCATACTGCTCTTTTTCTGTTCAGGCCTAATAAGCTACGTGCTTGATTGAAGTAAACTAAGGATTGTCAGGCTCTCAAAGTAGACTTGCACTGGTTGGTGTGTCTAGCATGATAACTTCTGAAATGTGGTTATCCACCTGTATTAGTGGGTAGGGGGACTGAGAAGCAAGTTTGAAGGAGAAAGCAAAAATGTTTATCATCATTGTGAAGGAAAAAGTATTCTTTTCCAACTGCAATTATTGAAAATACTGAGTGCTCTATGGAGAAGACTCAGGTGTTCCTGCATTTATTTCCTAAAGAAGCAGCTCAAAGCAGAGACCTGGAGTCTCTAACCCCTAACCCTTTCAGTTAATGCTGGGGCGTCCATGAAGACAGGGGCTTCACCTACCTCTTAATTTTTCTGCATGTTTGCTAGAAAGAAACTTCAGCTTCATCTTTTGTGTTTTATTTAAGATAATTCTCTTTAACTGTCTCTGATTTATAATCATTTTACCAGAGGTATTTAATTCGCAATCGGTTCTCATCAATTTACATGGAAATAATTTGTTCTTTTTTTTTTTCCTTCTCATATCATGCCGACCTTTCTCTGTATTACTACCAGACTCACCTTATTATTTTGCTGCTTCTTGGCAGTATTTTTCATCTACACATTCAGAAACAGTCAGTCTACAGCTAAATTTTTGCAGTCATTGTCACCTGGAAAAGTCTTCCCTAATGACAGCAGGGTAAATAAGGATGGCCTACAGTGTGCATAAGAGTGTGTTGCAAAATGTTCTCCTTGTTTATTCAAGCTTTTTCTTGTATAGACTGGGTTTTATCCAAAATAAAACTGTATTTGAATTACAACACTTTCTGCTCAGTAACATTTTTGAAATTTAATAGTGAAATTTCAAATATGCCATATTTCATTAAAATACATCAGTTGGATGGCTTCAGTGCACTTCTTAGTAGTTAAAACTTAGACTAAGCTGATCTTAGTCTATTACAACTACAAAACAAGTAATATTTGAAGGCTAAATTATGTACAATTATTGAAAAACTAATTGTCCCTTAAACTGAGCATTTGGACAGTAATGATTATCACTGTATTATTATTAATCTGGTTTATTTTGTCTTTTAAACATGCAGTATTCCACTGAGGAAGACATGATTGAATGGGCTAAGAGGGAAAGTGAGAGAGAAGAGAAAGAAAGATTGGCAAGACTAAAACAGCAAGAGCAAGAAGACTTGGAACTGGCTATTGCACTCAGTAAATCTGAAATATCAGAAGCATGAAGTTTAGAATAAGATTTTATCTTATGTAAACTGTTTTTGTCCCTTTTCCTGAGTACCTAACCTATTTAAATGTTAATCAGAAAATGCATATATACAAGAAACTATGAAAGGTTTTAAATTTCTGAAAGTGATGTGAATGTTTCTGCTAAATTCAGTCCTTTGGGTTATTGTTTGAATAACTGTTAAGTTTAGCATTCAATTTCTCGAGTTTTCAGAACAAAGTGCTTTTCCCAGCTGAAAGCAAATCAGTTTAAAATGCAGATAGAGAGATTGGGGTTTGACTGTAATCTATCAGCAGTTGGTAATTGAGCATAAAGTGAACACAGCAATTATTCTGTCATGGCTGACTGTCTCCCATCAAGCAGTTAGTCACTGAAAACCTTTTTATCCTTCTGAAGAGGTTTTAGTAATGCCAGAGTTGTGGATTGCTTTATTTTATATGTGTGCATATAGATTTTTTTCTCCTCATTGAAGATTTTATGTTGGATTTAACATAATCTTCATGGAGTCTCCATCAGAAAGAGTGTCTCTTTCTGAAATCTTTATTGCTTTTCTTGCATGGTCATAGGTTTTAAGACAGACCTGTTATTTTGTTTTATAAAGCAATTAAGCTGAAGATTCATGTGCATTTGCTGTTGGCTAAGGTGACTGTCAAATCGTGAGACCCCACTGCTATTTGAGCCACTTTTGCCTGTGAAATATGCAGCTGAACTGGCAAGTCAATAAGTTCCATTTGAAATAGGATTGAGAATAGAAACAAAAACCAGGTAGTCTGATTTCTATTTTTTTTAACCACAGTTGTTTTCTGTATATGTAATTTATTGAATGCCAACTGATAGTTGCACCTTAAACTGAATGATTTCTGAATGGTTACTGAGTCAGAGTAGGATTGATAGAATGTTAATGAAAATAACTTAATGAAAATAACTTATTGTTCATTCTGAAAGAATTCTATTTGGAAAATCAGTTTCATTAAAATAATTCCAAAAAGAATAATCTTGTGCCCTGTCTAAGAAAAATGGCAGCAGCAGAAACATCTAAGAAGGGGTTTTTTTCTTGCACTTTTAACCTGTGGTATTTCTTTTGAGGAAATTGAAGTGTTTCAACACACAGCACTGGGGCAAAGGGGAGAACTCAGAACTCAGTGCTTCAGTATATTTAAGCTCTTCCAATTACCTGTCAATGCTGCTGTTGCATGAGTTTGAGGGGTTTTAATTTTTCAGGAAAAAATGAGTAACCTGACTGGGATGGTTTTTCTTTTGCACTGGGAGCTGAGCATTTAAACACCTGCTCAAAAAAAAGTAACTTAAAATTTTGCAAGTATTAAATAGTTATAACTTATCGTATACATCTTTGTAATGAGTGTACACTAATCTTGCAAATCATATGCTTAACTGGATTACATAGTTTCTTATCTTTTGTTTAAAATGTATACTCAGTGGACCAACACAATATTATATGTATATATTATATATATATCCCTGCTTTCCTTTATGGAATTTAAAGTTTTGAGTCATTTGATGTTACATTTCATGTTACTGACTCTGACTATAGGACTTTTACTCAGACTACCAACAAACCACTGCTGTGAGCTAAATGGCATTACTTTATGAAGTTTTAACTGTTTGGGTTTGTTTTTTTTTAAACAACTTGTTCAGGTGGGATTAGCCTCTATTTATAGACTTCCCTTTTGTTTAAAAATTCTAACAATAGCCTGTAATTATGAAGAAATAAAGTTTAAGTACATAAATGTGAACTGTTTGCCTATTTTTTCAAGAGGGTGCTGTGAGATGTAAAGCACTGTGTGCATGTAATGCATTATGAGGTGTTCTGATTGTAGTGTGGTTTTTGTGGCCTTTGCCACCTGACAAACCTGCCATGGGTCATCTTCACAGAAACAGCATCCAGCGTCAGAAATGTGTTGCCTTGTGTTGTTTCCCCAGTAACTTCTCGATAATTTCATTTACCTACTTAAGTTTAAATTGGTTGTTTCAGAATTCGAATATTTAGTAAAATTACGATTTCAGTATTGGAGTGTTTTAGTCGTGCTTTAGCCTGAATCTTCAAAGCCATTGTGTGCATGTTCTTGCTTTTGCAATGCTGACAGAATGGTAATTTAGATGATACTGGATTTAGATAACATGGAAGGTAAGACTGGGAAAGTAATGTATTTATTCAAAACATTGGCAAGTGAAGTCCTGTGTTTTCTTGTTACAGAATTCTGTATCACGTCAGTGAATACTCTCGAATTTAATTCTGTTGTTAACAAGACTGAACATGAAGGCTGGCTTTCAGATGCATCCATTTTTTTCTTATTAGTAGGAACAAGACAGTAATTTTCCCAAACTAAAGATCTTTTTTGATGCAAGTTTGAGGCTTGCCCGTCTGGTAGGTAGAGTGGAGCTTTAGTTGCCCACAGAAGTGTTACTGAACTCTTGAATTCTCTGCAGAGTTGTGTTTGCAGGGACCTCTGAGGCTTGAATTAGGAAAGGCACAGAAGTAAAGAGGAAAGGAGGGAAGACAGCGTAATGTTATCCCAGAAAAGATGAGAAGGAACTTGTAATTTGTCAGCTGACAAGCCATCAGTCAGTGATATCCTGAAACAAGTAATTCTCACCCACAAGCTCTTTAAAGAAATATGAATAGCAAAACATACATAAATAACACCAGCTGCATTCCCATTCCATGCTCAGAATATTTCAGAATTCTTTTTGTGCTGAAATGGAGACATCTGGAGCTGCCTGGACCTTAGATTTTAAACGAAAACAAAAAGCATTAGTTTTTTTTGAGCAGGTGATCAGCTGATCGAGAGGGGTAAAGGCTGCATTGTTTCGATGTGTGTTCAAGAGGTCAGGATGTTGTTTCTAGTTATCTCTTGCTGATTTAATAATGAGTATGGACAAACCACTTAATGCGAACCCATTTCCTGTTCCCTAAGTGATAACAAGTCTCACAGTTATTACATAACTGCTGTGATCTGGAAAGACAGCCTTGCGCAGAATAGAAGAAATTTTATCCCATGTTACTTGTGTGTGTCCTGTAGGTAGGGGAGATGTTATCAGGTGTTTTCTCTGTTGGTATGAAGCAGCCAGTTGCACTCCAGGACTATACAAATAACTGGAAATAGATTAAAAACGTAACAAAAGTGCTGTTTTAAACTATATTTGAGAGTTTAGTTTGCTGGTAATACAGGGAGAAATTCTTACCTTTGACTTCAGAGCTCTGTTCCAGCAAGAGATCCTGTAACACTTCTGCAAATTGTCAGCTGTCTCAGGTTTGCGTCTGACAGACTCATCCTGACCTACTCAGACTGATTTTCCTGTGTGGCCAGACTTACTCTGTTGAGACTACGTAGCACTGAAATTTTTGTATTCAAAGCCAGAAGGTCTTTGGGATTGTTTTCCATAGAATGCAGTCTCTCCTGAGATAGCTGTGTGAACAGGTGTGGTCACTTACGCAGAAAAAAAACTAATTTAAAAAGGCTCAGTGTGTTTTTAGGTAAAATCCATGTAGAATTTTTTTTAATACTTACTGAAGCTCTGTTAATATCTCCTTCTTTTTAAAATTAGGATCTTTGCGTTTCAAACAGTTCTGAGGATTTTGGAGTACAATTCTCATCTTGGGCCACTTTCAGTAATAACTTTTCCTGAGTAAATAACTCAGTTCAGGTTTAAACCACTGGCCCTGAATCCTGAAAACTGCAGATAAAGTATTTTTGTTGAATGTTAAACTCATATTTAAATTCATTTTCTTTAATATGCTATCCCTTTATCTTAAAATATTTAACTTATTTTACTCTCAGATGTTAAAAGCACAACTGTTCTCAAGCATATAATAATAAGCTCAGAGGAGCAAATTTGTCCTTCTGTTTTAGCTTTTTTTGATTTTGTCCCCATAACATAGAATTCCTAAACGTTGTAAAAAGCTGTTTAGGGTATATTCTGGGGTGGTTATTAATAAAGATGTTCTTTAGGTTAGCTGTAACTGGCTACTAAAAATGGGCTGTGCCTGAAGTGCTGAAATACACAGGAAGCCTCACTTCATTATGAACGCTGTGAGCTGGAATGAACAACCTCACAATCCAAAATATGAAATGTATGTAAACAGGTATTTTATGCTGGAAAATGTGAGTTTGCATTTGTACCAAAATAGCTCGGGGAAGGTACTTGTCACAACTCCTTAGGCTATCCCTCACTGAGCTAAAATGTTTGATTTAGTGAAGACAATCATGACTTGTTGGCTGGCGTCAAACGAGGGAATCTCCCTTCAATCTGCACTTGTCTGGCTCCTCTCTCGGAGCAGCTGCACCCGAGCACTGGAGCGTGAGCCCCTCCTGCCACCCACCCCTTGTTCCTCACATCACGAGCCACATTGTCGGTGTGCAGCTAATAAATTCTTTCTTTTTTTAACCTTATACACCCACTGTTCCCGTTAATGTGCCCATTGTTTCTTTATGTCAACCCAGTCCTTCTGTTTGTCCTGCCACTCCCTCGGCCGTGTATACCTTTGCCTTCCTTTGCCTTGTTCACTTCCGTCCACAGGCTCCTTTCTTCTGTTAATCTCTTCTGAACTGTTATCCCCATAACCCTGAACCTGCCTGATTGATATTTTTATAATGTAGGTAATGGCCAAAGTAATGCAATTCTTTTTTCAGTATTGCGTATCCGCGATTTCAATGGGTTTGGTTTTCTTTAATGGAAGAGGCAAGTTAAAATTTTAAATATTTATTTTGTTTATGAATTTTACGTTTATGAACAAATTAAAGAATTAAATTATTTAGAGATTATTATTTATTTACGTATTAATTTGTTCATAACTGGTCCCTCTGAGGTGTGAGCCCTGCGGGGTGTTACTGCTGTGGTAAAAGTCGCTGACCCCTGTGCTGGGGGTGTATGGCTGCACCCTGGCAAACCCTGCCTTGGCAGCAGGTACAGAGCGCAGCTAAGTGACAACTTGGCAAAAAAAGAACTATGTTTTCCTCATGTGTTTTCTCGAGAGGAATTAATGACTCTAATTCCAGCAGACAGCAGCGATGCCCGCGCTCCTCTCGTCCGTTCCCGGAGCCTTTCGCGCCGGTGCGCAGCGACACGCCCGGGTCCCGCCCGAGCGCTGCGGTGGGACCGTAACCCCGGGGCTTTAATCACCCCAACCCATCCCGTTCCACCCCATCCCATCCCATTCCCGTCCCCAGCGCCGGCGGAGGGCGGGCGCTGCGGCAGCCGCTCACCTGCGGGGGCGGCCCCTGCGCCCG
>VZRL01000642.1:3189075-3269080 GCA_013397895.1 Origma solitaria
GAGGGCGGCGGGGTCCGGGCGAGCCTCCCGCCGGGCGCTGGAGCCCCTCAGGGCAGTTCGGGCTCCCCGGGCTGCCCCGACGGCACTCGGGGCTGTGGGGCTGCCCAGGCCGGGACCGCCCAGGCCGGGACCACCCAGGCCGGGACCGGGCCACCCCGCGGGCCGCTCTGGCCCCGGCCTGACCCAGCTGTGGGCAGGGGCTGTGCCCACCTGTGCCGTCTGGGCCGCCCCAGCGCAGCCACGGCGCGGGCACAAACTGCTGCTTGCACTTTAAGGGGCTTTTTTCTTTCTGAGACAAAAGCATTAGCTTGAGCTAATTGCATACCTGCGCAGCAGCCCTTCAGTAGTTGTATGCAAATTGCCTTCGGGCTTCAAAGGGTTGCTGAAGAGCGTGTCATGTCTGTGGAAGACCAGGTCCTTTTGCTTGAGCTCCTGTTTGTGCAGCTCGCAACACACCTTGACAGCAAAACGCTGACGTTAATTACTCGGTAATTCAATACCTTCTTCTTCGTCCTTATGAGCAAGCTGCAGGTGGATAACTTTCTCCATTCCAGGTGTGCACTCCCACTGCCCCTAAAATACATAAACTTCCATTGTGTGCGTGTGAGAGAGTTGTTCCTTCAAAAGCTGAATCAGTCTGCAAATAACATTCTTCCCCCATGATGACGGTGTGTTAAATTTTAGACATGGCTGCGTTAAAGGTCTGTTTGCGGATTCCATGTTTGACATAAAACGTTTGTAATGATCTGCTTTGTAATCTATGCAGGAGTAGAAGCTTTTAGGAGTGCAGTTGTTGGAAAGGTCAGCAAACTGCTGCTTAGAAGAGTGGTAATGGGTCTGCTCATGGTTCTTCAAGTGTTGGGAGCAGCGGTGTGCTCTCTCTCTCTGGCTGCATGCTTTCCCATTATCTTAAAGTCGACAACAGCAAACATTTGCCTGAGACTTTATTTCTGCTGCAGAAACCATGATGGAAAAAAACAATTTCCTGAACTTCAGATTATATAAGCTGTACAACAGTGCTCTTTTTTTGATGGCATTGATATTAAGGATAGAGTTATTACAGAGACCAAGGGAGGTGGTCTAGTGGCATTTAAAGCAGCAAAGTCCTGTGGCATTTAAAAATCCAGAGTGTTAGACTTCCTGATGATAAAAAATGACCTGTCGATTAGTATTTATATGTACAACCCCCTACCTGGAAGTGCTCAAGGCCAAGTCAGATGGGGCTCTGAGCAACTTGGTGTAGTGGAAGGTGTGTCTGCCCACAGCAGGGGTTTGGAATGATATAATCTTTAAGGCCCTGTCCAACCCTGACCATTCTATTATTCTGTGATTTTTAAGACCTTTATATATTTTATTGCCATGCTCTGTCTTCATAATTCTTTCATAAACCAGCAATTTTAAAAATATTTTTTTAAACTCCAGGCCAGAAAGGTGGGCTCTGTGTTTACAATGATGACGTTAAATGACATCATTGAATGACCTGCAGGTGCTGTGTTTGCACTGACAATAGCAGCAGGCTGAGAGACTGTAGTTGCTTTGTGCTTCAGGAAGTTCTGAATGTGGGGAACAAGGTGTGTGAAGATATTTAAAAGCAGGAACGAGTTGGGTGAATTTTGCCAGGTTTTGTCCCTAAAGTCTGTGTTACTGAGTCTGCTGGAGCGCTTGGTGCTGGCTCCTCAATGCCTTTCTGGAGCTCCATCTGCTGGAACCAGCTCTCCCATTCCAGGGTGACACTGCACTGGGATCTAAAGGGACTCAGATGTTTCCGCTACTGTGCTGCAAAGTGTTGAAAAGTATGTGTCAGGATTTGGGCTAGTTTGTGGGAAAAGATGGCTATTTCCTTATTGTAGTTCACAAATTCAGCTTTGTTTTCACAGAGCTGAATTTGTGGTTTCTTTAGGTGTCACATATGTTTCGGGAATAGATTGAGATTATCAACTCATAGTTGGAGGGAAAATTATCTAGTGGATTGATTGGAACTGAAAAGTAAACAGGTTTTTGAGTAGGGGTGATTGAAAAAAATAACCTCCCCTTTTAGAGATTTTCAGCTGTCATCTTCAACTTGATAATAAAACTTTCAGTCATCTGTGGTGAAAAAGCAATTGTCAGAAGAAAGTCTCACTGTTAGGATGGTCATTCAGATGACTTAATGGGTGGAATCTGAAATGCAAATCAAACAGAAGGCAGTACTGAACTTGCATTTCATCTTTCTCTCTAACTAAAACTGCCATCCTGAGCCGATGAAATCTTCTCATTGCATCTGCATCAAAGTTTTTAATTTTGACCAGTCCGTGTTTTCTGTCAGAAAGATTTAAAAAACACAGAAAGATCCCAGACTAATTGATTCTAAGTTCAAAATAAGCCTTACTTTTTTGTTTATTGTTTTTTTTTCTCCTCAAGTAGTTTGCTTAATTGTTTTTGCACTCTGAAATGGAGAGAATAGTAACTATTTTCTTCTTGAATCCACTGTGCCAAAGAATAACTCTTCAAAATGGCTTTTAGCAATGCTGAGTGCCAAGACAACTCGCTACTGGTACTTTTTTTCTGTTCCTGAGTATTGATTCAGTGGGCAGGTTCGAGAGAGTTGTAATGGTGTATTGAAGGCCATGCTTGAATTTTTATGTAATTGCAGAGAAAGTGGCATTGTTATTGGTCAAGGTACTGTGAAGTATTCTTTGCAGAAGATTTCTGAAGAATAAAGTCAGGTTGTTCAAAGCTCTCAGGGAAATGTAATCTGAAATGTCATGTAAAGCAATGATTAAAGGCAAAGCAATAATCCCCTATTTTTTCAAGTATTTTGTGTCATTCCTATGTATTATTTTTATGGGAGCCTAAGATACTGTTCAGCAGTGGAATGAATAACAAAGCATGATTTATTTTCTTTTTGAGTTACAACAAAACATGTTATAGAGTAATTTATTTTGAAAATGCTTTACACAGATTTAATGGAAAAAAACCAACCAAACAACCAAATGAAACCAAACCAAGAAACATTCCAATGCTGATGAAGCACTGCAGGAAAATGAAATACACACTCTGGCCCAGTACTACACTCTGGGCCAGAATGTGTCTTTCATCTTTTCCATGCTGGTCACCACACTGAAGTCTGAAAGAAGTGAATTGTAAGTCAGCATAAAAAAGTCCAGACGAGACTTCACAAATGGCTGAAGAAAGATGCCCAGGTAAATCTTTTTACCTACCAGTCAGCCTTTATCACTGCTAGGAAGTGTAGAATCCAGCCAAAAGGGGGAATTGCCTGACATCCCTCCCTAAATTCTCACTGAGTCTATTTTCAGAAGTAATACAGGTCTCTACCCTGACCTTGCAGCCCTTAGGAAAACAAATCTCACAGGTCTTATCTGGCTTCTTACCATGAACGTGGCCAGAGGGAGTTTGCATTTTGCTTCGTGCTTTATTTGTTTGTTTGCTGGGTCCCTAAATGTGCTCAATACCATTGCATGGTAGTGGTCTAGTGCAGCTCTTGCTGATTTCTCATTAGTTTTAATAAGATGAGAATTAGACTTTTAAAAATTGTGAGTAACTGTGTCAGAAGCGTAGGTGGACCAGAAGCAGAAAAAATGAAAAGTCAGAGGACTTGGAGAAAAGAGCAAGTGGGTATTGTAAGATTGTCTAAAGACCCTTAAAAACCCCAAAAGGCATGATATCAATCATATGTGACCTTCAAAGTGACAAAGGTCACTTTGTCATCTAGATCATCTGGATTAAAATTGAAGAGCTGTTAAAGCTTGCTAAATAGAAATGTGGTCTGATTTATGATGAAAATTTACTCTTAATTGCAGCAGTCCTGTTAATTTCTGTAATGCTGAATGAAGTTGTTTTATTTCAGTGTTGATGCTATGTGAGGTAATTTTTTCTTTGTGCATCCCAATAGATCAGCGCCATTGCAGGATGTTTAGGCTTATTTTTGTAATATACCAGACTGTATTGTGTGTCTTTATATGTATTTTCATTCTGTTTGATGCAGGCAGTTTAGTAACTGGGAGTGATCACCCACAGTGGTGCATTTAGGCCTCTGAGCAGTCGTGGCAGTACAACAAGGAAAGGGAACTGTAGAAATGACACCAGTACATTTTATTTGTCTGAACAAACCTATCTTAATGAATTTATTGCATTGTTTGCCCATGCAAATACAGGATGAGAACTGTGAACCTAATGCAGACTAGATCCTGCTTGGTCCAAGTTAAACACGGTGGGACCAAGCGCAGAACATGAGTCTGCCAGTTCCTTGGTCTTTGTGCTGCTCACTGGACTGCTTTGCCACATCCCTTTGATTTGTGAGCTTTTGCTGGAACAGAAGGGCCTTTGAAAAGACCTTTGACATTGCTGAGGCATCAATAACTCAGTGATTTGAGAGCTGAATTAACCTCAAAAATAAACAATGTCATACTCCGTGTACAACTTGAAATACTGACTGTGATAGCCTGAATTCCAGAATGGCATTGCTGTTGTGTCTCTATGCAGAATAGCTGGAGAACACGAATATTGAAACCTTTCCAGTTGCTTTGTTGTTGAAGTAATGGCATTTCTGTAGCACCGAGGAGTCTTAGACAGAGGCCAGAAAAATGTTCAAGAACACAGAAAGATAAATGCTGAAGTATTACCAGCTTGGCACATGGAACAGGAAGGGATATGGGAGAATTAATTTTCTTGCATTAGCTTATTTGCTTTTGAATTATGAAGACATTTCTGTATTGTCTGAAAACTGAATAGTAACAAATTATTGTGAGAACTGCTTATTTGTTCTTTTCATCCAAGATTATTTCTGATCTCATGTGAGTTTGGAAATGTTTGCAGGAGAAGAAAAGAATTCTTCCCAAGTGATGTGCTTTTAGTTTTCTTTGAATGTAGAGATTTTTTTCAGGCTTGCAACGTTTGTAGTGAATGTTGCCCAAAGAAGTCAACTGTTTAGAAAAGTAGAAATGAATTTAGGAATGACCTGGCAAACTTGAAAAGGCTAAAGGAAGTAACCCCAGGTGTATCGTGATATCTCCTGATGTCTCTGTGATTATTCAGCATGCAGAGAACAGAAAATGGTGTTATGGCAAGAATTTCTGTATTCAGGGGGTGACCTTGTTGAAAACAGGCGGTGGGAAGGACATCCTGGTGTCAGTGACCTACAATGGGATGTGAACTGCTGACCCTTTGCACAGCAAAGGGCACGGGGGGGGCACAGCAGGGGCTGAAGACCCCCAGACTTTTTCCTGTTTGGATTGTGAGGGGATGAAAGCCCAGGGGTTCCTCTGTTCAGAGTCCCTCCTCAGAGGCACCAGCTCGAGCTGTTGTTCTACTTTTACACCAAGATGAAATAATTTTAAGGATTGAGACCTCTGAGATCGGTCTGTCTCACTGTGAGTGTGGGAGGTACAGCTGTGAAGGGGCTTCAGTCCCAGCTCAGGTGATGGGAGTGTGACTGCTTCTGCATGGTCAGACAGGGAAGTTTCCTCAACACTGAAACGGAGACCTGTGAAATGTGCTTTGGGAGGCTCCTCACGTCTGTGAATGCCTGAAGTGTTAGCACTGGTGAAGCTTAAATGGTGTTTGATTCTTTGTATTTTATTCTCCTCCTCCAAATGAAGCTACCCGTGCATGCTGCCTCAGCTGACTTATGCAGATAAGGTAGATTTGGCAGAGAAATGCATCCATATTTTAGGATATGACTGATTTAACTTGCTTTTAGTGTTTCACAGTGCTGAAGAAGCTCTTGAATTACTATTAAAAGCATTACTATAAAGGCACAAACCTCAGACTTACCTTTTTATGTGAAGTTCTGATAATTACTAAGGTTGAGTATTTTAGCATTTTGCACAATATAAGGTTCAGGATGCTTTCTTTATTGAAGAAATCTGTAAAACCCAATGATAAATCATGAAGCTTATGCACTGCAAACTTATAGTAAGAAACCAGTCAACATCATGCACACAGTGAAATAAAATTATGCATAAATATGGTAACTCCCATGCTCAAAAATCTTGAAATCTTGCGTCCCTTTCCTTTTGACCATTGAAAACTTTTTTTTTTTTTTTTGGGAAAGTGCTTTACTGTTCATTAATATTCCAGATTTTAATTTTGCTTATTTCTGCTTATTAATTTTGTTTGATACTGCTGTTGACATAGAAGGGATCTGGTTCTTAAGTAAAAGGGGCACTGGCTGGGATATCCCAAGAAATTGTGCTTCCAACTAGAGACAATGGGGATGCAGTGGAGTAAGGAGAGCAGGTCTTACTGTAACTCCCAGGATATGCTGTAGTTGTGATTTGTGAAGCAACCCCACTCACGGTCCCTGGGGCAGAGCATGATGATTTCATAAATAACAAAACCACAAGGAGAACCATATGACTGTCCTTGCAAAACCTGCTGCCCAAAAGCAAAAAAGGGAAGAACCTTGCAAAACCAGCAGGGAAATGGCCTAAATGTGGAAATATTTCAGATCTGAGTTTTTAACATTTGTTTTCTTTAGTTAAAAGAAAACATACATATGTGTGGGGAAGGAGAGGTTGCATATTGAAGGTTGTCTGAGTGTGTAATTCTTTCTAGAGAAGTGGTATTCAAATAAAAACCTGCCAAATCAAGTCTTGAAGAACTTGGTAGAGACAGCCAGACCCTTCACCATACAGGGCTTTAAAAACTATTTGGAAAATACAGTATTAATTAGAAATTGTACAAACAGCTAGTGAGAGCGATGAAGAAACTTTTTAGAGCAGCCCAGGAACCTACCATGGAAGCAGCCAGTTAATTTTGAGTTGTAAGCAGTAGTTATTCCCAGCTAGGGAAAAAAACCCAGTAATGTCTTTTATCTCCTGCTGTGGCCCAGGTACACAGTGCTGTCAGGAGCATGTAATGGAGTTATTAATGGGGTAGCCTGTGGATCTATTACAGTAATTTTTGTACCAAATGCAGCCCAGGCTTATCCTGTACAGGATGCCATAAAACCAGAAAGAGATTTAATCAGGTATGTTAATGGATTCAGAGTATCTTCCTGGAATTGTCCTTTGCTGGTTTATCATTTTTGGGTCTTCCTTCAGCCGTGTATGTCGTTGTGGGTACTGCTTTGTGTAATCTAGCAAACAGATAATTTTTTACATTAGATGCTCCTGGAGAAACTAATTTATCTAATTAGATCGTAGCTGACCAACTTCTACAGTCCAGCTGTCATAATGAGAGGGAGGACTGCTAATGCTGCTTGTAGTTATATACAGGGCTGGTACTGCTGACGTGCCAGCAAAGCAAATCAGGGGAATACAGCTTCATTTGGGGCAAAATCAGCCAGATGAGCTCACTCCGCTGATTAAATTGTTAGTGCCATCTCGCCTCATTTTCCCTGGCATTAAGAGGGATTGTTACAAAGAGCGTGTAAAGTCTCAGTTCTTCCCAAAGGTGCAGGAACTAACAAAAAGCAGCAGTTTGGCTGCTGGGTTGAAAGCTGTTTTGTGAAGAATCCTTGCTGGGAAGTTCTTGCTTGTCTCTCTTGCCTGTGTGCTTCTCACATTTGCAGCAATTACTGCCTCAGTGCTGCCTGTCAGCTGCTCTAGTTTGACTCTCCGTTCTGGTTCGCAGGTTTCTCATGTGGGCCACTGCCACATGCAGTAATTCTTGTTGTTTCAGCTCTGTAATTACGGGGACATTTGGCTTCTGCCAGGTCTGGACACAAGGAAAGGTGGCCGACGCTGCTGCTCATTGCAGACCGGTCCGTAGATCAGAGACACGCTGGCAGCCGCCAGCCCCTCCTACCTCAGAGGTATCCAGCTGTATTTCCCTCCAGTGGCACACGAGCCTGGTGTGTGCCCAAAGGCTCATCTGCAGGCTGTGGCCGCTGGGTTAGCGCTGCTGCTGCTCCCGTGGCAGTGCCCAATCGCACGGTGGTGCCGCAGGCGGGCGCTGCCCTGCGCTCCCCCGGGACTGGCACCCGCCGCTGGCTCAGGGGCACCGAGCGCTGCTGATGCTCGAGCCCGAAAGCTGAGTGGGCTTACAATGACTATGTCAGAACACGCAGGAGACTCAGCAGAGAGGTGAGTAGCGGCACACAGCGTTTTCCATTTGGCTTAGAGGCAGTTCTGATCCTGCTGCTGGAAGCAGGAGGGAGTCTGCAGCCCACTGGAGCATGACTAATCAGTTTGCTAAAATGCTGAGCGCCCTCGAGTTTAAAGTATTTCTGCCCTGCTGTTAATGGTGGCAAATGATGGTTTGTGGCATTCAGGTGAGGTGTGTGTTGTGTCCAGGTCTTCAGCCCTTGACTTTGGAGCTACATCCTGTGGCAGGTTTCCTTGGAGTATGAGGGAAATGTGCAGCTTGCGTTTCTGCTGCTGTTGTATGTAGCACCGTGTTAATTGTTATTCCAGAAAAGATGCCAAGTAATTATCGTATCTTATTTCTGCTTTGAGCTTCAACAGTGGTTTTATTCTTTGTCATCTTTCTGTTTCAAAGGAATATTTTGAAAAGGTTTATTTGTGTTGAATGGGGTAATTCTCCTGCATGACAAGGAACGAACAAACAAAAAAAACCAGGTAACATGTTAGTAGTCTAAATATTTTAAAACAGGTGAAGATGTGTTTTATATAACATTAAATATGCTATTTGTTTCAGACACAGTCTTTAAAAAAGGAAGGTAGGAGTTTTAATACAATAAGCAATAATTGACCAAGTTTTATTTATTAAGTAGGGCTCAGAATAGTTAGGCGGACATGATACTGCATTTTGTATGAGATGGATGCCAAGACTTGGTTAATCAATGCTTGCAAAGCACTTGGAGGGTACCTTGGGTGCAAAAGGATTTGCAGTGGATCTGAAGTTATGATGACAACAGCTGCTAGAAACAACATCACATAATGTTTCTCTCAGATTTACTGTCCTGTTTTTTATATATATAATTATACTCTTTATTTCTTTGCAGTCATTATTTCTAAAACCAAAACCAAACCACTGCTGCAGTGGGTGGTTATTACTGATGCTATCTGCTTGTGCTGTGCTCCCCTGCCTGTTCCTTAAGATGTTATCAGGACTTTGCTTTCTGTTTTTCCTTCCAGCCTTCTGTGTTGTGCCATTTTTTAAGGAACTAACACAGTGTCTAAGTCACAAGATAGATCACATTAGTTAGAGCTGTTCAGAGTCAGGAACATGATGAGGATTTGTTTATATTTTGTTGGAGGATGTTTTGTACATGTTTGTATACAATATATTAGTGCAGTGTAGCTCTTTGATCATTAGATGCAGATGTTTCAACTGTCCTAACACTGGCTAGGTGACCTTAACTTCATTAGTGCAAGGCTTTATTGTTTCTTTTGTGGATTTTTTTTGTCCAGCAGTCCTGGTGGTGATGAACTTGGGCCAAACTAACTCAGCTGGTCTGTATTATCCTGTTGCCAGTAACCTAAAGACCAGCTGAGAACCCTTGTGACAGGTCAGGCTGACATCTGAATGTTGTAAAGGAGAAAAGTACAGCCAGAGTAAGTCACTGGGACTCTTCTGACTTTGAGATACAGCAGCAGGTTTTTTTCTTTGAGTGCAGTAGCACATCTTGGGGACAGTGATGTTCTCGGGAGCATGCATAACGTGAAATTTTAACCCACCTGTGATTTTGTAGTGGTCTGTTGCTCAGGCACCACACTCGGCATGAGCTGAAGTAAGGCAGATGTTCCAGCAGCAGTCAGTGTAATATTCTGATGCAGATTGCCAGTGTCTCATCCTTAAAGTGATAACATGATCAGGGTGTCGCCAGCCTGGAGTCTGGCAGCCTTACAGTCAGATGTGCATTGTCACCCAGTGCTTGTGTTTTGCTGGTACCTGAACTCATCAAATTGCTGTGCTCCCACATGGCAAATTCTGCATGTCCAGGTTCTTACATAAAGTATGTGCAGTGTGTTTTCTTTTTAAAGACTTCAGTCGCTTCTCACATGGTAAAAGCATAGTTTAAAAAACCTGATACCCCAAATCCACAAACAGAATAGGAGTCACTTTTGCTTTTTGCAATTACTAGGAGATGAAATAGCAGGTTATGCAAGGGAATAAACCTGGAACTGAGGAAGGGGGGTTCAAATGTAACAGTAATGCACTGGTAAAAGGAGAACAGATGTGCTGAGTTTATTATCTCTTCTGGCAGGTCATCTACGTCAGACCTCAACGTGGCACTGCGTGAATGTATGGCAGCTCTGGATTTATTTCTTAACAATGAGTTCTCGGATGCTTTGGCTTCTTTACAAGCAAAGTAAGTTGATAAGACTTCCTAGTTTTTCTCTGTTTATCTTTCCTTTACTGCACCATCTCTCAGGAGATTTTGACCAGACAGCTGGTTTTTTTTGACCAGACAGTTTTAACTATCTGTTAATAGTTGATGAGACTGTATGGTTTTGGTTCAGAAGGGGGTGGTAAATTAGGGTGTTAAGTGTTGGGGAGCACAGCTAAGTGCTTTACACTTGTGTGAATAAATAACAAAATTGATCAAAGGTATCTACTAAAATTATAGAATTGATATCCAAAGAAGTAACCCCTCATCTGTAGTGCAGTATGTGAGATTCTTGCTCCTGGAAGAGTAAAAGCCATCTTCTGTCACATTTTATTTTTGTCTCCTTTCCCATATTTTTCTGCATACTGTGAGAATTTGAATATTTATAATTTTGTGTCTCACGTTTGAGAAATCAGGTTTGAGAAACATTTGGTATGGATTCTTTTTTTGTTCTTGCAACTACTTGCAGAAACTTTCTCACAGCTTATTTTGCAATTCAGTGCTGTGGTCATGCACTCTGTGTCCTAATTATGTTGCAGCCCAACATGTAATGAGTGGCCCAGCTGCAAGCAGTGAGGTCATAAAATAGTTCTAAAAATTGTTGTGTCTTTACAGTGTCTGTGATCTGTCATACCCTGTCCCGAAGTTACCTGTGTTCTTGGCTTGTTGAAGTCTGTGGTTAATTTAAATTTCTCCCCCACCCACCCAATTTGCTCCATTTATTTTTGAGCCACAAGCAAATTACATCATGCCTTCTTTTGGGACACTGCAACAGGAAACAAGTAAAATTCGTAAGTGATGCAGTAGTGTGTATTTGCTGTGCGTCAGGGGTAACTACAGTGAATACTGCATACCTCCTTTGCTGAGGTATCAGCCTCATGTTTGATGCCAGAATCTGTAGCTTAGCCATGTAAGCCCACTCCGGGAAAGACATTAATGATGAATTGTAGCATCAGCTGTATTAATAATGCTGGGTTTATTCACAGCAGTGTTGTTTAGTGTTTATATATCATCAGGAGATATAATAAAAATGGTAAGAAGAATAACTGTGTTTTCATTAAATTCTGACAGTAAAGGCCCTGTGCTCCTCTGGGAATGCTCACTCAGTGCTTAGCATAAAATAAGGGGATATTTTATAGCAGCAGGTTTCCAAAATGCTGCAAAAGCTAGTGAGGCTGTGGGTTGGTTTTTTTCTGTAAATCCATTTTTCTTCTGTTGCATATGATTTTCATTCAGCTTTTGTTGGGCTCTGCAGAACATATTTCATGAGCTGTTACTCTATTTTTGTACCTGACTGTACTCCACACTGCAAAACCATTTTGAAACTAATTTTTCATGTGAGCCTGTTGTTATGAGGAGGCCCTTATTCCTCTTGCCTTTGGCAGTGAGGGAAATAGAGACTTATGATCTTTGTGAGTGCAATGAAGAAACAGGATGCTGAATTTCCCCACAGATTATATCCATTATGGACACACTCCATCTCTTTAAGGAATGAGAAGAGTTGTAGAGTGTGTACATGTGGTAGTACTGAGTATTTTGTTTAGGAGCCATCAGTTCCTCACTGTTCTCTTTTAGTGTGCTGAGATTTGAAATTAGTTTTCACAGTCCATAAACATACTATCACTGTTTGGAGAAATACTTTTCAGTTTTTCCATGCTTGTGAAGAATTTCATATCTTAGATTTTTGCAGCTTTAACGCTTCTGGTGTAGGACATATTCTGCTCTGTATTACATTATTGCAGATGCACTAAATTACTCATATTTGGCTTCCACAATAAGTGTATTTTCAACTAATTTGTACTATGTGAAACTGACAGCAGACTTGGCACAGGGTGTGAGGCTTAAAATCAGAAGAGCTTTCCTAGCAGCTTAAAAATAAATATATGAGGATGGTGTCTAGACTTGTGTTGAGGTAAAGCTCTTTTTTTCCTGTTAGAAAAGCAAATCCATTATAAAGAAGAGAACTCATTTCATAGAAAAAATACTTCTGGTGTTTTTGCTTCATGTTACATAATTTTCTGGTTTCCTGAGCTCTCTTTTAGCTTTTAGAGTCAGTTTTCATTGTTATCATTAACAATCTTTGTACAATAGTGAGTTCTGATTATCTTGTGCTTTCTGCATTAAATTTGATTAGATTTTTCTTTCATATGGAGTACTCACACTGCATCTAAAAACTCCTAAGAAATTCCTAAAGTTCAGTCACCGAGCACAGCAGGGATTTTCAGTATGTAACATGTTAACTGTGACGTGTCTGTCCAGTCACTGGAGTAGGGGAAAAAAAATCTCATCTTCCTTCTCAGCCCTGAGACATAGAGGAAATCCATTAAATGCTGACTGGATTTTAGCCCTCCTGTAATTGCAAACAGACAATAAGAAATTAAAGAGTTTATTCTGGTAATATGGTCCCTTCCCAAGACAAATACTTAATATTTTAATAATTATCCTGAAGGAGAGCATGGCATAATCACCTGATAGCTTGCTGTTGTCAGATCAGTTGGGGGAATGGAAAATAAGATAAATTCATGGCAGAATTATCTGGACCGTTGGATGAGCTGCACCGTGTGTGTTGCTGCTTACAATGTTACAGGAATGATACGACAACAATTCGTTCCAGGCAGTTGTCTTTATTCTGAAAATGGACTCCAAAAAGCAGTTGGTGTTGTTTGGTGGAATATTTATTCTAGAATGACTGTGTTCTGAAAGCTTTCTCTGGGAGCTGATCTCCCAAAGATCAGGTGTGATTGTCAAATGGAGAGTGGTGACAGAACGGGGGAAGCACACCCAGGCAGAGTGAAGGTCTGGGCAGTATTTGGATAAATATGTTGCACAAAGCTTGAGCTAGCCATTTATTGTAAGGAATGTCATGAACATGAGGAAGGTTGTTATTTCTAGGGTGTTTAATCTTTTTGTACCTGAAGTCTGGAAGAACACAACTTTTATAGTCTTTGTAAATAAATGAATTGCTACCAAAATCTAACTAAATGGTTGGTTTCACCTCTGCTGGAGAAACTTAGTAGATTCTGAATTTTGGAAAATGGCTTTGATTAAAAATGCTCAGGGGATCTCGTTGAAGCACAGCTTTTTGGCTTGGGCCATCCTGGTGGCCTGTGGTAATGAGGGAGCTGGGCTGGGGGCTGACTGGAGAGTTCTTTGCTGGTTGTTGACTTGCTGCTGCTGTGGAGTCTTCTCAGGAAACAGGCTTTTATCAGAAAACATCAATTCATCAAATCAGAGCATTTCTGTGGAAGCCTCTGCCATAGGTCTAATGGGTTGTTTGGACATTGGGTGGAACTTTGGATCAAAGGAGAGCGAGCATTCAGGCCCCCTCTGACCACATTTTCCTGATGCAGGCTCAGTTTGGGCATTGATCTCTCACTTTTGAGTCCTCCTGGATGAGCAGGCTGTTGACTGCTCTGTGGAGGCTCTTTCTCACTCTGTGCTGTTGGATTTGTTGGAAGCATCCCGATACTAAATCAACATATGAACTTGAATCTGAGGTTTCTGTAACTTGTCTGCTGTCCTGTCTGCTGGATTACTGTTAAAGGGTCTACAGAAAAGATTTTGGGCACTGTGTTTTTCACAAAAGATTACTAGCCCTGGGTTAATTCTGAGGTCAAACCCAGCCAAGGTTTTGATTTTCATACTTCAGCTGGAAAGTTGTGACTGTCCTCACTTAAGCACTTGTTTTCAAGCAGGAGTAAAAGTATTCTTCAACATCTCCAAGAAAGGGCAGTACTGCAAGATGATAATGATAATGATTGCACCGTAGTTGGAGAAGAGGCATGTGGCAGAACTCCATAAGTGCCTAAAGATATTACTTATAATCCTCTTAGTCAGTCATGTGATACCAACTACTGGGATAAGTCATTAATCACAATATTAGTTGTATTTATGTCATACAGGCTTGTTAACTCCAACAATGTCCTGAGGAAATTGCTGCTGAGGAATCAAAAGAAGAAAAGTAAAAAGATATCAAGTTTCATTCTGTAGCCATCCATATAAATCCCAGGCCTTAAAACTCCTGGCAATATGCCAGGCTATTGCTGGCAACTTTAATTGAATGGTTAGTAGAAATAGCATAGATAAGTTGCATTTCTACCAGCATCCCCACCCCTGAAAAAGAAAAGAGCAAATTTGAATGTTGCTAAATACCAGTTGGCTAATGTTAGACATTAATTATTATCTGCTTTAAATATTAGAAGCAAAGTAGATGAAACCATTGATTAGGGAAGGGGTGGTTTGGTTTCAGAAACAAATTACTGCAGAGGGAAATCCCTCTTCACCACATGTATGTGAAAAGTACCAATTTTCCTTTTAGTGCAGTGAATTCAATATTTATCTGCTTTGATTTTGGAAGCAAATTTCTATAATTTTGAAAGGGTACTATTTCAATCACTTCCCTATGCTTTGAATTTGAGCTTCTGGAAGGGTTTTAGTTTAGTAAATACAAGATGAAGTGTGTTTTTCTGTGCCCAGTGAGGCTGATGAATAATCAAACGAACAGAAACACTTCATCAGGCTGGCATTTTATTGTGTTCATCTTTTTCTGCTTTACATTATCAGTCTACTGAAAGAATCATGATCTATGAGGCCAAGATAGAGCTGTCCTGACTCCCCTGGGTTTTAAACTAATTTCTCTATTATCTGTCTGTTCTTCTTAGCTTGCAAATGAGTTGGATGGTAACACAGTCTGGCCTTATAGCACTTGTGGCACCAGGTGATTTCCCAAAACAGCTTTTCTGCTAGATTGGTTTAGGTGGTGAGGGCAAGTTGGAATTAAGAACAGCCACAGAGCATGGACTGCAGTGAAGTTTAAAGATGTGCATTCCAAATTTCTTCAGTGCAGCCCTCCTGCTCTGTGCCATGTGTGTTGGAAAAAGAAGCCCTTTGTCATCCGTGTGAGGATTGGCAAGGGAAGCGCCAGGTCTGTGTCACCACAGTGAGTTATTACATCATTGATTAATATAGGGTTGTCTGAAATTATCCATTGAATTTTCTTTTAATTCAGTCCAGATATGAAAACTTGGAGAGGCAAGTGTATTTTGGGGGGGAAATTAAATGGATTGATGTGTCTGTAAAGTCTGGCTTTTCTCCTTGTAACAAAATGACAGGATGAGATGAGGTTGGAAAGGCACCTCAGAAGGTCACACACTCAAACAGGGCCATTTTGAATGCCTGCAGTAGAGACTCTACAATCTTTCTGGATGGCATGTGCCAGTGCATGGTCACCCTGAGAGTAAAATGTTTCCTGATGTTCAGACAGACCCTCCTGTGCTTCAGGTTGTGCCCATTGCCTCTGATCCTCTCCTTGGGCACCAGTGAAAGAGCCTGGCTCTGGCCTCTTTGCTTCTTCCCCTCAGGTATTTCTATATATTGTAGGAACGCCCTGAGCTTTCTCTTCTCCAGCCAAAGCAGTCCCAGCTCTCTCAGACTTTCCTCATAGGAGAGATGTTGCAGACCCTTAATCACCCTCACCACCCTGGTCTTGAGTGTGTCCATGCACTGAGGAGCCTAGAGCTGGGCACAGCACTCCAGGTGGGGCTTCACAAGTGCTGTGCAGAGGGGAAGGATCCCCCTCTCATCCTGCTGACAGCAACACTCCTCTTAATGCAGCCCTATCTTTGTCAAGGGCACATTGATGGCACACCATTTTCTCCCTGAAAGGAAAAGAAAATGAAGAAGCACCTGAAGTAAACACACTGAGAACAGGTGTGCTAAGGGTGGAGATTTTGAAAGGATATCCTTGTTTGACTGCAAGTATTTTTGAGTATTCCCTGCCGTATAGAGCTATCTGTTCTAGAGTGTAAACAATTGAAATAACGATTGTTGCTCCTTAGCAGTATTTGTCTTAAGTCGTGCTATTTGTCAGGTGTGGATTAGCGAGGTCTACAGAGACTTTCTGTGTCAGGAATTTATCTAAGCTTGCCCTTCAACATATTTCTCAAGTCATCCTTATTAGACCTCAATGCCTGGAGATATTTTGATTCACTTGCAGAGGATTACACCAGACATAGGTACTGGCTGAGTGCTCTAAATGTGTGCGATATATAAACCCTTCCTCCTGTCAGAGGAAAGGTATCAGCAATGGCTGCACAGAGGAATTACTTGTTTTTCTTGCACTAATACCAGAGTTTTTTTACTTTCTGCAAAAGGGGCACCATCTGAAACCCTACAAAACAATATTTAAGTTGAACAGATTGGGGTGTAAGATTGGCAGAAGGGGAGAGGAGGAAAAGGCTGTACTTTTTGACATAGACTCTTATGCTTCTGGTGGGAAGATGTGTTTCAAGGAGATTCTATTTTGGCTGTGGTTATAGTATTGTGTTACTTATCTCCTTGAGCCTGTACTGAGTAACTGTCCCAAATTAGAAGAATATCAGCTGGATTTGTGTCACATGTTGTTGTATTTATTAGATACTCAAAAAAACCCCACCATGATTCTATTATCCCTGAGTGCTGAGCCTTGTGGTTAATTTCTGTGCTTTATGTTTGTGAAATACCTATCCTCAGCTCAGAATTGATGCATTTTAGCAGCGTGTATAGAGCTATAGACATGATTTCTTGTACAAATCTCAGTCTGTTACTATTTCTTGATTATTTTTCATGTCCTTTGTGTTTCATTTCTTCATTTAAGCCTTGCTCCCACCAGGCTGGTACATTACCGAAATTGGATTTGGATTTGTTTTTTGAAAGCAGTAACACAATCAAATCAGCCGTGCTTTGCACCTTGTGTTTTCTTTCAGAACTAAAGACAGCATGTACCATGCCCTGACTTATGCCACCATACTGGAGATGCAAGCTATGATGACATTTGATCCTCAGGACATACTGAATGCAGGCAACACAATGAAGGAAGCTCAAGCCACCTGTCAAAGGTAGGAGTGGAGGAATTCAGTCAGTAAATAGTTCCTTTGTGGGAAAGTTTTGAAAGACATGCTGGATGAAAAAAGGAAATGTAATCTCACAGAAATCAAAGGAAAACTGAGTTTGGAAGGGACATCAGGAGGTTTTCTAGTCCCCTTCTCAGAGAAGGGTCATAGCACATAAATAATGGTGTTCAGCAGTCTAGTCTTGAATACTTCAGTTTACGGCAATATCTGATTTTTCTTGTCAATTAGATTTTGTCCTACCTCTAGTCCTGGTTCTGCAGTGTCTGGAAGTTATTTGCAGTGTTCAAGCACTGCAGCATGTTCCCATGGGTGATGGTTGCACTGCACTTCTCAGTGTCTGAGTCAACTGTGCTCCCACTTTTGCACCCACGTGCGCCCTACACACACAAAATAAATCAAAACACCTCCTTATCCCCCTCCTTTGTCAAGACAGATTTCTGTGCATGAAGGGCAAAAGACGGATCCCAGGAGGACTGTGTTGACTGAGTTCTCTATGGACCGTGCTAGAGTTTGTGAGTGTGGTGAGGTGACAGGGGATTGGTGAGCACTGGAGGTATGGCAGTGACTGTGTGGGTGGCCAGCTGAAAGTCATCATTCTCTGTTGTTGATGCTGCTCATTCAGAATAATCATACTGACTTTTTGCAGATTTAGGAAGAAATCTACTGTAGCTGATTCTATCAACAACCTTGTACACAGGCAAAGCCTTGAGCACTTCACTGAAGGTAACATCTTTCACATGCATAATGTTTTCCTTTTTGATTTATGCAGTTTGAATCATGTAGACTTGTTCACTCAATTCGTGCTTGCAAATTGTGAATTCACTGGCAAAATCACTGCTCTGGCATTTGCTAGGCCACATGTTAATATTTTGCCCATTGCTGTGTAACCAATCCAAAATCACTAGTCTTGTTGTTTTCTGACTCAGCACTCCCAAAAATTGCTAGGTAAGGAAATATCTAGAAAGAAGTGTTGAAATGCCTGTAAAGGTTCTAGATCCAGGAATTTGTGGAAAGCACCAGAAAAATTCCTGCAAATTTTCTGTAACTGTGTGTCATTTCTGTTGGGAGTTACATCAGTAGTCTAGAACTGAAACGCTACAGCAAATTTGGAAAATATTATTCTCAGTTTGAGTTCTGTGATCTTATTCCTGTATTAATGGGCTAAGTGTTTTTTAATTATGTTTTGACTGATTGATTTGTGTCTTCTCTCTGGGTGATGTTAGAGGAAATCCATGCAGAAATTTGTTATGCTGAATGTTTACTTCAGAGAGCAGCACTCACATTCCTCCAGGTATGGATTCCTGCATGGCTCTTGGGGGGAAAAATACCATAGAGCTTTCTTTTCCTAAATGGACTGGTAGGAGACTATAGTTTGACCTAATGGGTCTTTCATCTGGATCAGGTCTGGATTTTATCTGGACTGTCTGCTGATGAGATATATATTAGAATGTTTAATTATCCCTCATGATTATCAAAAAATGCTTATCTCAACACACACAGTGCTGAGTGCCCTATGGCACCTGTCCCCACTCCCTTTTGGATGTGTGAAATGTAACTGCAGCAAGTGCCAATTTTCAAATGATGTGTGTTGGGATATGAGATTTGAAAAAAATAAAGGACCATGAGGTGGTCATTGAAGCTGGGCTGGAACACAAGCAGGACACTTGTTAGAGCCTGGCTGGTGTTTGCATTCCGAAGGCTGCTTGTTCTAGAACAGCTATTATGGTCTGCACAGCTATTAGGCTCCACACATGCTTTTTCCTAAACAGCGCTGCCCGCCTTTAAAAAAGGGGAGCTCTCCTTCTTTTTTGGATTTTCTCTGTCTGTACTAATGAAGCTTGATTTGTTTGATGGAGCAACATTAGCAGTACTGACCTGGGCTCCAGCATGCAATTTAAATTGTTAGTCACAGTTGAAATAACTGATTTTTCTTCTTGATTTGGCTGTACTTGCTCTATGAAAGTGGGCCTCTGCATTTATCGAGGGGATAATAAGAGCCATAATCAGAAAAAAGCTGCTTCTTCTTGGCTCAAGGGTGCTGATAGGAAATGGAATGCAGGTGGTGGTTTTATAGTGTTTGGGAATTGCCAGGTGGGCTCTGATTTATGTTGCTTATGACGGTTTATGAACCGTGTAACCTTTTTCAGCCATCTGCTAAGTCCTTCTGCTAGAAACTATTGCTTCATAGCAACACCCATAATCAGAAGAGCTTCTGGTAGTTTCTAGAGTGCTGATGGTGGACTTTGAAATGGCCCAGGTGGAGCTGCCTCTTTCCATTTTCCTTTGGGATGAGTAGCCTGTAGCACTGGGGGCAGTTTGGGTGATATCTGAAACTAGGGAAGCAAAACTTTTGAGAACTTTTCTCTTATGTCTATAAGAAATGAGCATTTTAAAACAGCGTCTCTTGGTTTTAAGCACTATTTTCACAGGTGTCTGTTTATTAAAATGTTTATAGACACATGAGAGATTTAAGAGTACAAAAATAATTTCTTGTCCTCTTCCGCAAAGGTCTGTTTGCTTCCTCTTCTATTCTGCATTTAATTTTTCATGAACACATGAACTAGTTTTAAAAATCAAACAGAAGCACTTGGTTCCAACAGCTACTGAAGTGGGTTAGTTTTGTTGCTTAGTGTAAGTTATCAAATCCAGTTGAAAACACATAAAAAGTAGTCTCAGCATTTTTCAAGGGCTGGACAATTCTCACGTTGGCTGTCCCTGTTGTTGGTATCATTCTGAGTGTAAACATTTTAAAATCATCTTCCTTCCTCGCTCCGTTTTCCATTCAAAGGAAAATATAACTGCACCTTTACACATGGCTGGGTGTGCTGCACCCCCCAATATGCTGTATTTAGTTATTTCATCTAATTAGTTCATCTAATCCATGTTATTTTCTCCAAAATGCCCTCTTGTGATTTTTCTGTGATCGTATCTTCTGTTAAAACATGTAGACTCTTTGTCTGACATGAGTCAGATATCAAAACAAACTAGAATGACATATTATATATGATAAGTGAGGCAAGAAAATGCCACCAAAAAGTTATGAAACTAAAGAGCCTCTAACTAATGGTCCCCTAGATACTTTGCTGTAATTTGTCAGTTTGTTACAGCTTATAAATGTAGCATGTTATCATACTGGGATGGATTTCATATATATTTATATGAATATTCAAACCAGAAAGAGCATATCCTGCATAATTTTTTTGACCCTGCTTCCCTCTTAGGATATGAAACTATGTTCTGTAGACTCCTGAGGACAGGCGGTTACTTGTGAGCATTTCCTGGCTCAGCACCAGATACATCTTAACTACATTCAAGGACAAATAAGAGAAAGCTATTTTTGAAACAGCCGCAAATGCATATACCTTAGGTGACATCTATTAGCTTAGTCCCTGTGTTCATTAGTGCAAATTCAGATGGTCCAAAGGTGGCAAGGGCTTAACTGATCACAGAAAGCATTAAATAAAGTGCCTGTGTCTGAACAGAGTAAAAAATACTTTAATATAGAAAGGAAATCCTAAATCCGTGTATTATGTCTTAGAGGCTTATCTTGTCTGTGTGATGCTGGTTATGTTCCAGGTGTGCGTTCATCTTAAGAAGACAAAAGCCTTTTATAATGCTCACAAATTCATATTGCTCATGTGTTTCCATTCCAACAGGATGAGAATATGGTCAGCTTCATAAAAGGAGGCATCAAAGTCCGTAACAGTTACCAAACCTACAGGTGAGTCACAGTGATAATGCGATTAAGTGCACTGGCTCTGTAAAAAGTGCTGCTGGTGAAATTATCCAATTCAAAAATTCATTACCGTTGTATTTATTGAGTCTGTATTATGGGCCTCATGTCTATATATTTTCTTAGCCCACTCAGATACTTCCTTTGCATGACAAAGGACATTAACATTATGGTTGATTTATATTGTGGAGATAGTGGACCCTAACTCTGTTAACTCTCAAGATTTGCCTGCTTCAAGTACTATATCCCTGAAATCATGTCAGATAATGACTGTTCTAAATTACATACTGTTCATTGTGTCTATACAGCACACTTTGGAGGCCTTCTAGGCCTTAGGCATAATGAAATGGCATTTCTTTACAGTTCCAGCTGCAGCTTTTGGAAGCATTTAAAGCAGTAGCTGAAGCCCAGTATAAAGTGAAGGCTAAACATGCATCGTATTTTATTTATTTTAGAATTTTAAATTTTGATTCAGAATGGGCACAAAAAGTCTTGTGTCTAGCAGACACAAAGCAGCATCAAGTCCAGGTTCTCCAGAAGTCCAGTGGAAGGGAGAGAAATGCCAGTGTCTATATTTGTGTGGGTTGAAGGCGATTTTAAATGGAGGTCCTTTGTAAAGTCTGTACTTACAAGGAATAGTGCTGAGTCTGTTGGCAACACCATCAATGAAAATATGACAGCTTGAACACAAATACATGCTTCCGTTAAAACAATGGTTTTTCTCTCTTAGTATTTAAACTAAAAAATAAACTAAACTAAACCAGTGGTGTAAAAACCACATAGCTATAGAAAGTTTGGAGGTAAATAAATTTCAAACTGAGCCGGATTACATGGGAAATAAAGGATGAAACCTATAAAAATTAGAAAAAAAAGGGAAGGTAATTTCAGAACCACCTGCCCATTTTAAAATATGTATTACAATTGTCTTTTCTGTATATATAACAAAACGTTCTTTTGAGCATGCACAAAAAGAGAATATTTAATCCAGGTATTAGTGAAACTCAAGTCAAATTTGCTAATTTAAATTTAATTCTTTTGCACTGCCCCATCATCTCTTTTTGCAGTAGCAAAATTTGGTATTTCTCCCAACAGCCATCCTTGAAACATTTTCAGGCCAAAATGTGGTTGAATATTGTCTATGTCTGTTTGACAGGAATTCTTTTACAGGACTCCAGATTTTTTAATTAATAATAATGTGACAGAAATAGTTTATTGATAAATCCAACAATGTTGTAGATGTTGTTCTTTTGGGTGAGGTGACAAATTGACCTTTTTTGAACTACTCAGTGATTCAATCTAATTGGGTTACTTTCTTACTGAATTATAATCAATCACATTATTTACTGACAATGTAACAGAATCTTGTGCATTTCCAGGGAGTTGGACAGTCTTATACAGTCCCCACATTATGTCAAAGGAGAGAACCATCTTCATTTTGAAGGAGGTGTAAAACTTGGAGTTGGAGCATTTAACCTGGTATGTACCAACAGCTCTTACCCTGAGCTGAAGTTCTGCTACATCCTGAAAATGACCCTAAGTTGAATTCCTGAGAAGTTCTGCTGGCATCATTACGAACATCCAAGGATTACTGGAGTTACTAAACATGTGCTGTGTAAACATATTTCTCTGTAGGGCATCCTGGAGACACAAGGTGCCTATATTAAACAGATATTTCTGTTTAAATTGCCTGTAAAACATAGCAGGTGTATACATTTACCCTGAAAATTGTTTTTAATAATTTTATTTATTATTTCTTGTGTTTGGAAAAATTGCAGGAGGCAATGGGTAGCTGAAAGGCAGAAAGTTACTGCATAACTCTTGCATTTTTCTCTGTAGACATTGTCCATGTTTCCTGCACGGATTCTGAGATTACTGGAGTTTGTTGGATTTTCTGGAAATAAGGTAAACATGAACTAAATATTATTGGTACATTCCCCTCACAATTAAATTAAAAAACGGAGACAGGAGTTTCTCTCTTCATGCTCACATTAGGTGTAACCCTCTTGTATCACATGTGCATTGTGGCACTGATGCTTTCATGTGGCTCAGTTTTGCTTTATATTTTTGTCTGAACTATTGCATTTCAAAGGTTGTCATGCTGTTGTTCAGTGAGGAAACAGTTGTGAAACATGGTAAAGGCAATGGCTAATATAGGGATATCGGCTTATTTAGGTTTTTAGTTACTGGTCTTTTGATGTAGGCTTGTGCTCAGAAATCTGTAGCCAAAAGGGTACTCCTAGCTTTTACTCTATTAAATAACTTACTTGGTGGTTACTGTCATTATGGGGTCTGAATGTTCCTGACAGGTTCTTGCATGACAGGGGGGAAAAAAAAAAAAAATCTCTTTCATGTTTGCAACTTTAACTGGAGTGTGGCGCCTAAATTCTCCTGTCTAAGGGAGTAAGTGCTTTTTTGCCTGTAGAGTAACCAGTCTGACCTATGTTGTTTGAGACAGCCGTTCAAGGAAAGATGTTTAGAAAACTCACATGACGATGGGAAAGTGCTGTGCCACTGCTTTGTGGATTCATTGTTTCAAAAGAATACTGAATTGAGAGGAGCACCTCCGCCTTGATACCTTGTACGTGCCCTTGTCTCTCCACCAGCAGAACATGAGATTCACTCAAAGACGGGCTCCTGGGTTAAGGAAACGTAATGCAGAACGTGATCTCTTTAAGCTAAACCCCTAGACACACTTTTCATAAATGCTGGGTAAGGTAAATGTCTGATGCAAGCACAACAAAACCCACATAAACAAGTTAAAACTTAACTATTTTATTATGCTTTCTATTTACAAAACAAGTTTTAAGGAGAGAAGTGTCTTTTTATCAGAGCTGAAATGTTACATGGCAGGTGAATGACTGTCATCACAGTTTTATTAGTTTATAGGATCTTACATCTGAAAATGAAATGTCTTATTTAGAAGCAAGGAGTAGAGTGTGGATTACAATTTAAGAATTTCCAAGAGCTGACCGGGCACTATTTCACAAGCAGTAAAGGCAAAAATCAAATAGTTCTACCTGTCACTTTCAATAACAAAAAGCATCTTAAGCAAAATATTCTCTGAGAGATGTATAGGCAATTCACATACCAACAGCATTCTGAGAATAAATACTCTGGTGAACACTCATCTTACTACTGCAGATGGAAATTGTCCCTCTAATTGAGTTTCTTTTGTCCCCGGGGTTTCTTGCATTGGCTGTGAGTGGGCTGATATTTGTGTTGATGAGTCAGCTCCTATTACACTCTCTCAATAACTCACTGATGCATGACCTAGATTACCATAAATTTGAGCAAAACCCTGTTGTTGGCACACCATACAAAGGAGTATTTTTAACATGTTGATCAAAGTTCATTGATGGCCATTTATTTTTTTTGTGAGTCAGGTGCCTAAAGCTGTAAGCAAAATTGCAATTGCATGTGCAGTCCTTTCCAGTGGTGGTTTTCCAAAGCTTGCAACAAGACAGTAGACAAGTGTCTAGGAGGGGAAAGAAACAGTGACAGAGGAGAGGAAAAATTATGTCATGTGCTGCACTTATCCAGAAGAAGGGAGTTTTTCATACACCTGTGTTTCATGCTGCAATCTTCTCCTGTAAGTGCTTACTCTGAGTATCAGACTGAGCAGGAGAGTCATGGTTAGTGCCTTGAGCTGTTTGCAGATTGCCTGAGCGAGCTACAGGGCACTGCAGGACAGCTTGGTTTTGGTGTGGGTCATGTGTTTGTTGAAACTGGATATAAAATTGCACTGTGTGATGTTCCACGATACCAACCTGCCTCGAAGCCAGCGGCTTTGCCCTGGGGACTCTCCTTGTCTCTCACAGTCGTGCCATGTGAACAGCAAATGAGGACATGCCCAAAGCCCCAGTACTTCCTAAGCCATTTACAGGCACCGTGGACATCATGATCAACTTAATAGCAGTCTGGAGTCTCAAAATAGTCAGTGGGATAAGATCAATAAAATATAAAAAGTAGCCTGAAGCCATGTTTGTTCCCTTCCAGTCCATGATGTGCCAGCTGTGCCCTTTGCACTGTTCAAGCTCCTTTCCCTTGCATCATCAGTCAAAACATGGCCTTGTCTGTGTTCAGTAGCACAGGCCCCACATTTGGGCAGGGAGGCTGAGTGCAGTTTTGCCCAGGTTTGTGAGAAGTGCCTTGTCAGGCACACTGTGCTGGGGAGCACAGCAGCCTCGCTGGGCAGTAGGTGGAGTGTGTGTCCCATCTGTGCTCGGGTGTTTAACTGTGACTAACCTGCGACGTGAGCAGGAGACTCCCTGCACTGTCTCCCATGGAAGGCTGAACGCTCCTCACTGGTTCCTCTGCCAGGTCTCAGGCTAATATTTACTCTTGTGCATATTTTATAGATGATTACAAATGCTGTGCTGCTAAACTGTACAGTTTGACATGAGCCTACCATATGTTAAGTGCACTTTGTCAGGAGGTCAGATGACAGCATGATTTCAGGAGAAGGCAGGAAAACTGTCAGATAGAACCAAATTCTTCCACATTACACTTTTTTTTTAATGTGGGAGGACATTTTTCCCAAAGCAGCTGAGCTGAAGAATATTCTTGATGCGTCAATTTGTAATAAATTGAATTCCAGTTTCTCATTAAGTATCTCCTTTGAATTGCATTTTGGTCTCTTCAAATTTTAAATTAAGTTTAAATTTAATATTATTTCATGGGATACATTCAAATGCCCTGTCTATCAGCTTAATTATTCAGTTCTTTGTAAAACTGCTAGTAGTATCCATCCTCCTTGCTAAACCTGCAGCAATGTGATCAGATCATGGGACATGAACAATGATACTGCTTTGCTTTCATTGTCAAGATCCCTAGTTAAAAGAGAGTGATTTTAGAGTAACATCCAAGAACTTTTACTTCAGGGAAGTCGATGGATTTTAGTCAGTAACAGCTCAAATAAATATGAACCAGTCTCAGTGTTGTCTGATAATGATTTTGAGCATTTTCCTTGTTCAGCCTGCATCCGCTGTGGGAGTCCCCACTGCTCACGTGGGGAGTCCTGAATGACAGCCTTGGATGTCTTGGGACAAGAATTGAATCAATGAGATACTGATATAATGTAATGTAGTGACAGTCTTGGGAATTACATTGTGGGGTGTCATGAGGAACTTGCACAGAATGCTGAGAGTTGCCACACTTGATCACATCTGCTCAGTGTTATACCTTATGTGCTTCAGAGTAGTTTATGTTTTGTGTGAAAATAAAACTGAAATGTGCTAGTATCAATTTAGGGAAATTGCAAAAATGTCATTCTGGAAAAATTACAAACACTTATTGCCTTGACATCTGTTTTATATTGTCGCAATACGCCCTGTAGTAGACTTTGTTTGGAAGCTCATTCCTGGTGTTCTGGGATTGCTTATATCAGTTGTGAGAGATAGTTATGGGTTATTTATGGTCAGAAGGTGTGTCCTGACAATTAAATATAATGTACTCCCTGGTGCCAGTCCCTCAGTGAGCACGGTTTGTTTGCAGAGTTGCTCCTTAGGCTCAAGTAGCTGCTCGTGGTTTGGCTGGCACATGTTCAGTGTGGTCCCGGTGAGCATTGGCCACTGCTGGCACTCCCTGGTCTGATGGCGTTTGTGCACTATTCCCTGTGGGCTCCCTGTGCAGAAAGGGCAGTGCTTGAAAACTGATTCATGTGCCTGACCTAGGCTGCCGTGCCAAATTGTTCCTTGGAGGAGCACCTCTGCCTCGGCCAGGCCCAGAGGAGTCCAGCTGTGGGAGGTAAAACCTGTTTTCCCAGGGACACCCTTTATATTTCTATTTTCTGGGTATCCCATTGTAACAGAAGCATTTTGCAAGAGGTGGTATTTTGGTGGGTTTTTTTTTTTTTTTTTTGAGGAGAAGCAGCTTTGCTGCAGTGTTTTCTACAAGCAAGTATTGCAATACCAATTACAACTGCTTCTAGATTTCTTTTATTTACTGCTTATGTTATTACTTTCATACAGAACGTTTGGGATGTTCAGGTGGCAGAGTGAAAAGTAAATAGTCTTTAGTACATCTGCTGGACTAGATAGGCTTATGGACATTCCACAGAGTGAACTAACTTGCTCAGTGAGCTTCTCATGCCTATGTAACTACTCAGTTCAAGCATTTAGAATTAAGTGTGTCAGATTTGCAGCCCTCTTCTGATGAATGGGCAATATCCTTAATCCAGTTATTGCTATCCAGGATGCAGTCCCGTGTAAGGTGGGTGTGGATTCATTCCTTGTCCATATGGATTACAACTTTGGTTTTGCCTGCACTAAAATATACTTTTGAGACTAAAACATAATTGAGATCAACTTGACAAGGGGTTACATTATGTTGTATGACAAACAAAGTCTGTTTGAATCATTCTTAGTACTATTCCAATTCATTTTATATTTGGTTTTATATTATATGGAAGATACCAAATGCTGTAAGGCCTAGTGTCAGTAAAGGCTCAGTGAAATATCAAGCCTCAAGATTTTTAGCTGCAAAAAAAAGTACTTTGGAAATATACTTTGGAATTTTTTTTGGCCAAAATTCGTTCCACAGAAAGTTTTGTCTTTCTTCTACCTTGAAGTACTACTGTTTTAAAAATCCAAATATTTGTGATTTTCATCTGGGCAGTTTGAAGAACCTGAAGACATCATATTTTGTTACTTACTTGTATCAAACTTTTGCTCTCAGCAGAAAATGAAGTGGGTTTTATTTTGCTGAGTGCTTGATTTCCACTGATGCTCAGTAATGATCTTACTATCTTTTAATTTCTTCCATAGTGACTTACGAGTAGGTGTTTTCATTATTTTGTCCCAGCTAGATGTTATAATAATTGATCTGCAAATATGAGTCATATTTTTTCCTTGTGGCAGTAATTAATGTAATACATTGAGTTTTGAAAATATAAATGAAGGGAAGCAAAATCACAAAAATGCTGTATTTATGTGAAAACAATTAACTGCACTGGTTAAGTGATTAAATAGATGTCTGAGGAAGATGAGAATACGATTACAGGCTTCAATGTTTGCACAGTAAGCAATTAAGGTGTGGTAACACCCCTCAGTCAACAAGGACACACAAAAGATGTAAATCTGTGCTGGGATCACACTCTGAGGGCTCTCCCTGATACCTTTCCTGGTGCCTCTGATAGACATCCCTCAGGGTTCCTATTTATAGTGTAGCTGGTTTGAAAGGATGTCGTTGTAGTCACATACATTGTGTTCCAGTGACTTTCCAGTAGAGTGATGGAGTAACTTTTAAGCAGATTTTCCCCAGCACACAGTGAATGTCTTACTGTGTATATTTACAATTAGGCAGGTCTTGTTTGATACATTTGCATATTAATATTCTTCCTGTTGGTATCATGGAACTAGTCCTAGAATTGGCTGATAAACTGTGTTGCCTCAGGAACTTGAATCCTTAAAGTTGGTTATCCATCATGCTGTCATTGAATATGAACACAGTGTTATCCTTGATTGCTTTAGTTCTTCCCAAAGGGAGCAGAAGTACTCTTCTTTTCATCATATTTTTCCACTGGTAGTGGTGGGCCAACATCATCGCAAAGCTCCCTTTGTTCTTGGCATACTTAAAAATGTCTTTTTGCCCTGGCATCTTTTGCCCTGCTAGTTACAGATTTCATTTTCTTGATACCTTTAACTCTTCTGTGCAGTGAATCACAGCAAACAAGGATATACTGTACAATGGTGATGTGTGGGGTTTGTCTTGCTTTTCAAAACTGTGTTTTGTTTCTGGAATGCTGTTTAGCAGCGCTTGGATCATGGTGATAAGTTGTCTCTCTTTTTCTTGCATTAACCGTGTAATACATCCCAAGTTGCTGCTCTGTCACCAAGTGTTTTCCAGGCTAAACAGTAACTCCATGAAAAAACTATTATATAAATTAATATGTGCATTTTTATCTTTGATTGCTGTGTGAGCAAGGTACATCAGTGCCTTTTGGGGAATTTGGTGAGTGAGCAACCTGTAGCTGACAGTGCAGAAGTTAAGCCAGCGAAACACTGCTCTGGTTGTTTTCCAACACTTTGTCCCCCTCCGTCTGTTCACACAGGAACATGGTCTGCTGCAGCTTCAAGAAGGAGCATCATCATACAGCTTTAGGTCGGTGCTGTGTACCATGCTGTTGCTTTGCTATCATACTTTCATGACCTTTGTGTTAGGTAAGATTGTTTATAATAACTCTTGGATTTAATTAGTTCTTGTGGGACACAAAGGGGAGAAAGATGATTCCATCACTTACTTGTTGGTGAATTGTTTGTTCGTAACCAGATCAGATGTAACTCGTTTGTGGGTCATTTTGCAGTAGTGATCTTAACTGAAGAGTGTGTCTTAATGTTCAAAACGGAGGTTTGTTTAACACGTATGAAGGGAGATAATGGGGATGGCCAAGAAAGTTGTGAGAACTAAATCTGCCTCCAGGTGCATTATTGGGGAGGTTAAAAATGCAGCCGTAAATGATGAATGCTTTGTTGATGGTGGACTTTTTTTGGGAGGGAACAGCTTCCTACGAATGTGTACTTCTGTGTTTTCTCCTGCTAAATCGTTCTACAAAATGTGTTAGTCTGTGCCCGAGTTTTCAAGTCAGGAAACACGATGTTGTCAGGGCTTCCTGCTGCTGCCTTAGTGCAGCACCATCCTGTGTTTATGCCTTACTTAGTGGGGAGAGGAAGCAACATGTTGGCTAATAGAGGATGGATAATCAGTACCTTGTGTTCCTGGTTTGTTTTTTTTTTCTCCTTTGTTTTCTAACTATTTTTATCACTTGCATTTTTACACATTATAGGGACAGGAAAAGGAAATGTTGAGGAGGCAGAAAGACTACTTAAGCCTTACTTGGCTCGCTATCCAAAGGTAAAATGAATCATAATTTATTTGATGTGATCATTTAATGTTTTCTTGCCAAAAAACAAAGATCTAGACTGTATGGCCAGATTGAAAACTGTTATAGAATACTTGTATTTTTATTATTATTTATTACAGGGAGCCATATTCCTGTTTTTTGCAGGCAGGATAGAAACACTAAAGGGTAATATTGATGCGGTAAGTAATCATTTTGATCTTGAGAAAGTAAATTTCAAAAGCTTTAGAAAAATTCCTCAAGGAATGATATTTTCTTTTTGGCTAATGCTTCCCCTGGCTTTGGCCTAGATGTAATTTACAGTTGATTGAATTACAAATAAGAATTTTGAAAACTATTTAGACTAACTTGTTCCTCCACCTCATTTTGCTACCCATCTCAATTTCTGGTGATAATCTAGTCCACTGGTGTTAATCACACAGTTTTCTCATTGTCTTCCCTATCCTGAGGCAAGTTGTGTCTTCAATGAGACCCAGTGGTAATCCTTTGCCTTCAGTGTGAGTAGAGAGTCATAAGAGACTTGAAAAAATTAAGATGAGGAATACGTGTCCAAAATACTCTGAGATAGAGTATCAGCTGGTGTGTAGGACAGTAAATCCCTTGAAATCTGTAGAAGTGCAGCAATAAATGTCAGCTGAGCATCTGTCCTCTGCCTTCAGTTTCCTAATTTCCCTAGACACAAATATTCTATTCGATTATGCTTAGAACATAATAAAACTTCCAGGAATGGGGAGCTCTGTGGCAGGGTGAACTCGCTAACACCAGGATAACTCTGTGGCCAAGAATCTCTTGCGTGAAGCCAACAGATGTGATTTTGGGAAGCACTGGGCTGTCAGTAATTTGGAAGCTGCAGGAGCCATGCACTGATCCTGGAGCCCCAGAGTGTGTTCCAGCCCCATTGTCTGTGCGTTTACACATGACTGAGGCAGTGCTTGGAACTCTCTGCGTGCAGGCAGTCAATAGGTACGAGGAATGCTGCGAAGCTCAGCAGTGCTGGAAGCAGTTCCATCACATGTGCTACTGGGAGCTGATGTGGTGCTTCACCTACAAGCGCCAGTGGAAGATGGCTTTTTTCTACGCAGACCTGCTGAGCAAGGAGAACACTTGGTCAAAGGTAAGCTCAGCACAACAGGAGAGCAGAAGTGCCTGTAGTACCTATTAACTTTCAGTCAAATTGAGTTGGTTTTTGTAGTTTTGAAGGAACAGACTAAAGTAAAACCTGGTCTGCTGTGGCCGTTACGGAGCAATGTGAATTGCAAACATTCAAATCTGAACAGGTTGCGGGCAAGCAGAAATCTTTTAGGCCCAACTGGTGGATGAAGAGCAGCTTGTTAAAGATGCTGTGTGTCTGACTGGTTGTGTCATCAAATGTTGCAATTAATGGTGCAAGTTGTCCCTTCTTTAATTACACTGTGGATAAAAGCTCTTCTGGTGATGAGTGAGGTTAGTCATGGTGGTGCCTCCAGGGTAATAAATATAATTAGGAGTGGTGCTTATCCCTGTGCATCTGGAAGGGAGAAGCTCTTCTATCCAGAGCCCTGGTAGCTTTCCTCCCTTTTTGCCTTTTTAAAAATGCGGGTTATGTTTCCCCTATTCCAGCCAGTGGGAATTTCCCTAGACTGGCGTGACTTCTCAAATAATGATGGGCAGGGGCTTAGTAGCTGTGTCCACCAGTTCCCTCAGGACCCATGAACTTGTGCACCTTCAGATCCCTGAGATGGTCTTGAACCCAAACTTCTCCTGCATTGGGCAGTTCATCTCACATTCTCTGCCTTTGCCTTCTGTGACTTGGGCAGTGAGGCTGGAGCACTTGATGGTGAACACTCAGGGAAAAAAGGCCAAGTGCCTCAGCCGTGTCCAGATCCTGGCTAACCCAGTCTCCCTTTTCTTCCAGAGAGGGCCCACATTTTCTCTAGTCTTCCTTTTGTCACCAACATACTTAGAGAATCTTTCCTTGCTGCTCTTGCCGTCCCTGGCAAGACACCGGGGCTTTAGCTTTCCTAGCCTGGTTCCTGGCTGCTCAGACAATTTCTCTGTGTTCCTCCCAGGCTACCTGTCCTTCCCTGCACCCTCTGTAGGTTTCCTTTCTGTGTCTTGAGTTTGTCCAGGAGCTCCTTTTTCACCACCATGGGCCTCCAGGAGTTTTAGCCTGACTTCCTTTTTTTTTAGGGTGCATCCCTCCTGGGCGTGGAGGAGGTGATCCTTGAATATTAACCAGATTTCGTGGGCCACTCTTCCCTCCAGGGCTTTATCTCGTGGTGCACTACCACACAGATCCCTGAAGAGGCCAAAATCTACTCTCCCAAACTCCAGGGAGTGACTGTTTTCTAGAACCTACTATTTGGGATATGGTACCAAGTTGTGATGAGACAGAGACTGTATAACGATTTTTTTTCTCTGAGCCTGACATTTTCTTAAGTTTTCTAGCATGTGTTCCTAAGAGTATTAAAAACTAACTTTACACAAGCATGAGATTTGTTCTTGGGATCTATAAGCTGATACAGAGTAAACAAAACCACACATGGTTTGAAAACAATATTCTATACGCACTTTCTAAAATACTTACCTTTTACTTAAATTTTTGTAAGATTGTGAGCAAAGGCAGCAACTTGTCCCTCTATGTTGTTGTTCTGCGCTTTATATGAATAAAGGTGATGCTATAAATTCATTTTTTTGTATAGATATTCTTCATTGCATTTGCAGGCTACTTACATTTACATGAAAGCTGCTTATCTCAGCATGTTTGGACCAGATGACTGCAGTCCTTTTGGAGACAGCGAAGTTGAATTATTTAGGTAAAATTTGCAAACTCACAGTTACAACAGTTTACTATCTTTTCATGTCACAGTGTTGGGGGAAGAGAGGCAAAATTATTCATCATGCAGATTCGAAGATCTGTGAAATAGTGTTGGATTGGTAAGAAATTGCAGAGTTCAACATCCTTTAGACTAAAGTGGACCCTGAGACAGCAGATTTCTCCTGGCCGTACAGTGGCTGCTGCTGTTCCATGTAATACTCACATTCTTTTTCAGTTGTTTTCTTTAATCAAAATGGAAGGTAAGATGTGAAAGCCTTCAAAGGATTGTGCTGCAGGATGTGTTCCTCCTTAGTGGGAATGTCAGCACAACTTGATTCTTGGGTTCTGAGTCTCAGAGAAGTAAGAAATATTTCAATGTGCAAGTGAATCTATGCATTATTAACACAGTGAGATAACCTCATTGTGTCAATGTAATATTTAGGCTCAAAAATGCTTGCTGGGGCAAAGAATATTTGATAAGTTTAGGGTTTGCAATTTTTATATAAAATCTAAATTTTTTTTAATGTGCTTATATGATACTTTTTCTCTGTAGTCATTATAAGCAGATTTCACTGAATTTGGAATCCATTATGAAATGAATAGTTTTAGTCTTTGGGAGAACGGGAAGATAAAAGCTAGTTTGCCTCTTTCTTAGTCTGTGAAGAGAGATGAGCCCTTTATAAGTCAGGTGCATCATCTAATTTAATCTTTCAGTGGGGAAGAGTCCCTCTCCTCCTGCTTGATTAAAGAGGAAGCCTAGAGATAAACGTGCCCTGCATAAAGACAGCTTTTGTGAGTATGTATTGCTCAGCTTCCCCAAGGTAGCAATAGCCCAGTGTGCAACAGCTTTTTTAAGTTCTCCTTGGTTTACTTTTTTCTTTTTTTTAAAGTTTGAATGTCTTCATCCCAGAGGTTCACAGGGGAAAAATTCCTTACGTTTTCCTTTAAACTTTCAGGATTGTTCCCAGTCTGAAACTGAAAATTGCAGGGAAATCTCTGCCCACAGAAAAGTTTGCAATTCGGAAAGCACGACGGTATCTCTCTTCAAACCCCGTTCCGTTGCCTGTCCCACCCTTGGTAAGTCAGAAACATCCACACGCACCCCCTTTTCAACATTTTTATAATTTACAGAAATAAACCCAAGATCATTAGAATAGTATCTTTCCATGTTTCTAAGGTAAAACCTCTGCAGGAGACTGGAATGTTCCCAAAGCAAAGCCAAATGAATGCGAGGAATGCTGTAAAACTGGGGCATGCACCAGCAACAGGGAACTCAGCCAGTTGTTTGTGACACGTAAATGTGTTGCATGTGTAACTCATTATTCCAGCTATAGAGTAGCGTGCTCCCAACAGCTTTCTTTTGCTTCTCTGTGGAGGAACTTTGCCCTGGGTCTCTTCTGTGGTGTCGCTAGCTAACAGAGGACTTTAAGGTACAAGGAGGGGCGGTGTCAAGGAAACAATGGAAGGACTGGGGACTGCATGTAAGGAGCTGTTCATTGTGCCCCTGAATGTTTGAGGCACCCATTGCCTCGTTCATGGTGCCCTTACAAAAGTCTGTCTACAAAGAACATGTAAAAGAAGAACATAAAAGAGGTTTGAGTCCAGGGGTTTGCCAAGTGCAGTGGTGTTAACACTTGCAGTGCATTGAGTTGCTGTGTTTTTAAGAAACAGATGATAATTAGTAAACAGTCTTTAAGAAAGTGCCAGAGCAAGGAGAGTGTCTTGGAGACCACTGCCCAGCAAAGCAGTGGGGATGTGACTCTGTGCCTCTTGAAGAAATAGCGTGGATAATCACCAGGGGCCACATTCAGTAATAAGACTGAAGTGAGAGAAATAATTAGGTTACTTTGATGTGCCTTTCAGGTTTCAGAGAGGAAGGCGTGTACACACCTGGGGTTTGGCTGGTCTGTCCTATTGGGATTTAGAGCAGGTTTCTGTAGCAGGAGCTCTCCAGCCAGGCACTGCATCCTTGGCTGCTGTGCAGTTGCGTTTCCGAGGCAGCAGATGCCGCAGCTGAACAGATAAAAGCACTTTATGGATGTAGAATTGGTGGCAGAATCTCATCTCCAGGATTTTTCTTTTCATTATCAAGGGACTTGCTGGGAAGAGCAAGTCCTCAGGCGAGTCTTAGCTCGGAGATTTAGCCTTGAATAAATGTTGTTTGAGTACTTCTGTTTTAAAACCATGTTAATGAATCTGTACTAGGTACAGTAAGCTCTGCACAGGTTTTTCAATCAACAGAGAGCAGATGGTGATAGCAACAGTGACTGGGGCTGACATGCTGTTTCAGCTGTTCTAGCCTGACAGCTTTTTGAGCCATAGTTCCACAATTCAGTTATTCTACACAGAAATTTTATCCAAATGCTTTAAATTATCATACACAGACGAGATCGTGTAAATAAACAGAATAAATACGTCAGACACTGATCTCTTCTCTCTGGTTATCAGTGACAGGACCTGAGGGAATGACATGAAGCCGTGTCAGGGTCGGTTTAGGCTGGACATTAGGAAAAGGTTTTTCACCCAGAGGGTGGCTGGGCACTGAACAGGCTCACGGGGAATGGTCACAGCCTGACAGAGCTCAAGGAGCTTTTGGACAATGCTCTCAGGCACAGGGTGGGATTCTTGGGATGCTCTTGTGCAGGACCAGGAGCTGCAATCAATGATCCTTGTGGGTCCCATCCAACTCAGGATATTCTGTGGTTCTGTCATTAAATAACTTGTCATGAGGGCCAGTTTTAACTGTATGTAATACTTCCATCTTTCACTTTGTGGTTGGTAGTAGCAATGGGCACATTTGGTGATACACTCTAAGAACCTCAATAACAAATAAAAACTCAACCAATAGTTTTTAATAAAATTTACTCTAAGAATAGTTGGATGATTAAGAAGTTACTTTCTTTGGGAACACCAAACAAACCTGAGGAATGTAACAGGTTTAGAGTTCAGATTTAAAATTCTGTTGGTTTGTTTGAAACTTGACTTAAAGGTTAGAGGATTTGTTTTGCTGTCCTGAGATTTCATACTTTCTCTACGTAAGCAGTACGTTGCAGTTATTTATGGGTATTAGAGCCTTGGTTAGGGTAGAAATGAAAAACAAGAGGAGACCTTAATGAAGGCACAGTTAGCCATGTGCCGTGAATGTTTCAAGTCTGTTTTGTTGGTGCTTGCCTTCTTCTAAAAGTGAGTTTGTGTTTATTCTGTTCAAGGAATCTCCTTTGCCTTGTGTGCAGTAAGTGGCTCTTGAGGTGTCTTCCAGGACTAATTTGTTCTGAAAATCAGTGTAACCAAAACAAATCCGTTTTGACAAACTGACTTTATTTAAGGAACCTGTAACTTCTTCATCATGCAGAGATAAATATTAGTATTTGACAACTACATTTATCCAGTGCTCTAATTAATGATGCTGTCATTTCTCCCTGACCCCAGGAAATGATGTATATCTGGAATGGCTACGCTGTAATTGGAAAATGTCCCAACTTAACAGAAGGCATGTTAGAGACTTTAAATGAAGCAGAAGAAGCATTGGCAAGAAGTTCAGGTAACCAGTGGTAGGGTTTAAGCTGTTATTTTGCAGTGCAATAGCTAAAGATATTATCTGTGAATAGAGAGACACTCATTAGTAAAGTTAATTGGATCATAGGAAGAACATAGATAGTGAAACCATAAGCTGTTTATGCAGATAGGAAATTTTTTTATTTTTAATATAACAATGACTTACAATAATAGCAAGTGATTTCCCATCCACAGATGTGTGTTAGGAGTGGTTTATGACATGTGTTAAAGGACTGTTTATTTTGCTAGATCAAAATCAGCATATGCATTGACTTGACTACTTGGATCCTGAAGCTTTGCTATTCTCAGATACTTCAATTTTGAAGGATAAATAGGAGAGAAGTTGTTTTTTTGTTTTAAAAGTTCTGTCAGTTTATGATGTGACCTTTGGGCTGAATGTTCTAGTGTCACCACTATGCTGCAGAAATCCAGGACCCCAGGGATGGCCTTCCTGTCAATGAGCACAATACAGGATTGAACTGAAACAGGCTCTGCTACCACATTTTCTGTCAGTCTCTTAATTAGTTATCCATGAGAAAATTGAATTGGTATTTATTTCTTGTCAGTCTTTCCCGGTTCCTGTGGGAGTGCAAGCAGTCTGCGCAGCTTTTCTCCCAAAGTTTTCCCTTGACCAATATTTGATCTTATTACTATTATATACAGCCCTCCTGCAAAAGGATCAAGCCCCTGTTGACAAAGGAATATAGGCTAAAACACTGCATTGCAGTCTTTTCTAGGGCCTTGGTCTTCTGTGCAGTGAGTTACACAAGATTTGAAAGAGTTGCCTGAAAGACTGGCTAAAGCTATCTACTTTTAATTAATTTAAAAGGAGAATGGGAACATATTTTCAGTGAAGGTGACATCTTAGAAAAAGGCATTTGACCTTTTCACCTTCTTTGTCACCCATTTTGTTTCATTATTTTAAGTAAGTGAAGTATTTCTCTGTTCCCTTTTCTTAGTTGGCAAAGTGTGGATAAGGCAGCATTTTGCAGGGATTTGTAGCAGATTCTTGTTTCTAGAGCACTATGAGGACACGTCATTGAAAAATGGGATATATTTTAAACAGGCTAACAATTTAAAGTGTTGCCTGTTCCAAATATTGACTTGCTGGTTTTGGGCACATTTAATAAATTGGAAATGAACAGGCTGAAGATTTTGCTTGTAAACGTCTAAGAGTAAGCTGCCTATATGAATTGGCTATGAAAAACCCACATGTTTTCTTTGAAATGTATCATGCAGAAAATTTCTGATGGAGAAAGGGTGTTGATAGTAAGGACTTTGAACTAGGTAATACTCTGGGCACTCAGAAGTATAAACTCCAAAGAAGGTATGGTAAGATGTGAGGTACAGGTAGCAAAGTCTCACATATTTTTGTTTAGCCAAATAAAGGTGGAAAATTGATAAAACTCTTGCCCATGAATAGGCCGCGTGACTACAAGTCAGGAAGGCAGAAGAGTTGTACAAGGCAATAAAGGCTTAAGGTTGAGAGATTTTAAATTGGACTTCAATATTTACAAAATGGACACTTTAAATTAGTTTTTAGGTGTCAGAGAAGTAAGACTGTGAAATAGCCTTTCAGTGGGAGTGGGGTGGGAAAGAACAGCCCTACAACTTTCATGCAGTTTGACCAATTTATGGAAAGGTTGATGTGTGATTTTCTCTGCGTTAAATTAAATTCACCAGCTAGTTCTTTCCTGTGTTTCAATAGGTGGCCTGTGTTCACACTTACCTTTGTAAAAGTTTCCCTACAGGTAGGAAAGTCTCTTCTGTTCTAGAATTTTCTAAAATGTGCCATTTACTTCTTCCTGCAGCTACAGAATTACTGGCAGATGACCGGTGTGTGATAAAGCTATTAAAGGGACTATGCCTCAAGCATTTGGGCAAGATCTCAGAAGCAGAAGACCATTTTAATTACATCTATTTAAAGTAAGTTTTCATACCTGGCATGTAGGAGAGCTCTTGGGTTTCAAGTAAGAGGAGATGCAACCATAATATGAATAGAAGGGAGAGGACTGCAGTATCTTTACTGTTTACTTCAAGATATTTCAGTTTTAATTTCCAGTGCTGTTAGCCATGTGTTGAAGAATTTCAAATCTGCAATTTTTATTGAGGTATTTTCTCCTTTTTTGGGGACTGTGGGTGCACAAATTTTTTCAGATCCCACTTACCTTTTTTTGCCCCCTTCCTCTTCCCAGTCAAGAAGCAGCTGTACCCGAAAAGCCAAATGCACTCTGCAGAGACAGGTGGGAGCATGATCCCTCTGGGAACTTCTGCACATCATGTAGTGAATGGCACTTCTTTTTGTCAGCTCACATGGATAGAGCTCATGATATTGTCATCTTTTCTAACACTTCCCTGATAATAAAGGCATTATTTTCTAATCCTGAGGTTATACGTATTGTGTAGGATGCTTATGCAAAATACACATTTAATAACCCAGAAGGGGACTTTGGATAGAGAACATGACAAGTGTCGTAATAGAGATTGATTGCTCCTTCTGATCTTAGCTAATCTTCTATTTATGTGTTTGGAGCTGTTAAATGAGGGAAACAATATATCATTTCAAGGTCTCTAAGCTATTTCTTTTCCAATGCAGTGAGAAGAAGATAAAGTATGACCATTATCTAATTCCAAATGCCTTGCTGGAGCTGTCAATACTGTATCTAGACCAGGATAGAAGAGAAGAAGCAATAAAACTTCTGGAAAAAGCAAAGTAAGTGTATAGCCTGTGTTGGTGTCCGATGGCTCAGTTTGGTGTTTCACTGGTTAGCAGGAAGCAGAATAATTTCATTAATATCATGGAAACTCATTTCACTTTTCCAATGGGAGCGTGTGTGCCTTAGTTCTGGTTTGGACCTTTCCAGTGGTAGGTGTTACGTTTGTTCAGTCTGGGACTCACCCATCTGCTCTGAAAAGAGCAAAAAAAAATTAAATATGCTAATAGGAATGCCAAAGGCTTCCATAAGAAATAATCCCTGTGTAACAAAATGTAATAATCTTTGTAGTCTATATTCTTATTCATGTAAAAGATGTATTTAATTAAGTCAAAGCTCTGTGTTATGGCTAAAATAGCATTACTTAAATTGATGGCCAGCAATGCCTGTTTCTTTCCTTGATGAAATACATTTAAGATAATGCTTCAGGTTACACTTGGTATCTTTGTGCTGTTTCATCTGCATCAAGGCAACTCAAACGCCTGCTTTTACTCTTTTGTGTGATTGATTTTTCTAGCTAAGTAGGTTTATCAGGAAGTTGGACTTGATCGTGCGTGTCCTTTATTTTAAAATTAACAAAATATGGGGTTTGCCTCTGTTTGAACTTTTACTCCTCTACTGAGCCAAAATTTTGGCAGTGGTGGGGAGGGAGGGAATCCAAACCAAACAACTCTTCCCCCTGTTCAAGCCTCCAGCAGCAGCAAGCAGGGTAATTCACCTCTGCCCGGGGCCTGAGTGAGTCCAGATGTGCAGAGTCACTGCCACAGGTGTGAGCAGCTACAAAACTGATGCCTGCCCCTGGTCCAGAGAGGCCAGTTAGAGTTTTTATGTTGTTTTTTGTCCAAGTCAGGCCACTTTGCAAGACAGAGTAGCAAGTCAAGCCTACCAAAGATGATGCCAAAAGCCTGTCAGCACAAAAATTAAAGTATTGCAATCCTTAGTCTCCTGTGCTTGTGAGCCTGGTTTTCTGTAGACTCATGGAAGATATTAAGAGCAGCAAAAATTGCATTAGCAAAGTGCAGTGGAAAGTGTTTCAATTGGCTTCATGTTCCTCAAAACACACCTCTCCTGTCCTCATTTCCCTTGTTCAAATCTCTCTAAAGAAGAGGTCTAGAAATGAGTGATTTGGAGCTGCTCATTCCAGCTGGAACTTCTGTCATTGCTGCTCGGCCATTGCACCTTTCCCTGGCAGCTCTGGGGCTCTCAAGTGCCCTCAGGAGAAGGTATTTGGCTTGAAGGGGTGCACCAGCAATCAGCAGCTTGGAGAAATGTGCTGCTGCCCAGTGTATGAAAGCTGACACTCAGACTTGCTGTGCTCAAGGAACTCGTGAAAACTGTAATGACGTAAAAAAAAAAAAATCATCTCATTACAAAGCCCCTTGTTTCAGTCAGTCATAAATAAAGGTGCAGCTCTGACATTTCCACCTGTGGCATTGAAATGCTCTGGGTTTCTGAGCTCTCAGCTCCAAACACTGGATGTCTCAGCAGCCACGAGAGGGAGAGCAGAGCGTTGGTGGGGTTGGGGCTGCAGAATTCTGTTTGCACTTGGCAGGAGCGCAGGCGAGCGCTTGGCTGGTGCATGACGCTTGATTTGCCTGACCTAAATCCACGTACTGCTGCTGGCTTGGATCCCCAGCTCTGGGAGAAAGAGTGGGATGAGATGATAAACACTTTTGGCTTGGTCATGCATGGAAATATTTCTATTTGTGTGACTGTAAACTACAAACAAGAATATCAGCCTACTCATGAGAAATACGAGCCCTGCGTGACAAAATCTATTTAATTTAAAGGAAAAACTCCAAGGGGTTTCAGACCAGTAAACAGCAGAACCTGGCCACCTCCTTTTCTCAGTCAGCCTCTTGGGTGTTGCATCCATAAAATTATAAGCTGGTGTAGGATGGGCATGGAATTCCTTGTTTTCACTGAGAGACTGGCACTGCCACAGACAGATACCACGCTGCCATGCTTGGTTTGAATTATGAATTCTGAACTGAAATGCTGTTAAGATACACAGAGTTTAATACTTAGTGTTATGTTTCTGTAAAGATGACAAGTATCTTCTACAAGAAAATTAGCATGGTTTAATCCTCTTTTGTATCTGGGTTCTGTATCCATCCTGTAGGAGCTGACATGTTAATTCCTACTAAGTAGGATCTGCACTTTCTACGTGGTCCTGGGGCAAATTTCCTATTTTTTATATAAGCTTTTCCATGAAAATACAGATTCTTTGACTGTCCCAGTAACTCTTTAGGGCATGACAGAGCTACTGGAAACGATAGGCAGATGACAGTGCGGAGTCAGGCACTAGATGTGTGTGGTGGAAATCCAGGCTTTCCTGGGATGGTGAATTGCTCCTCAAAAGCTGATATGGAATCTAGTGTGTGCCCACTTTCTCTTTCCAGGCTTCTGGAGCAGCAAATTGTCTGGCTTTATTTCCTACACAGAGTATTCACATTGTTGGCAACCACAGGATGGAGATGGGATGTTTCCCTCCTCTGGTTCAGGACAGCTTCCCTTCTCTCTCACTGTCTCTTTTTTTCTGTTCCTCCCTCTCCTCTTTACTTTTTTGAAATGAGTCTGCCTTACTTAAATGATTTTTAGAAATGCTGAAAATATTTGTATTCAAATCTGTCAGTTATACTTTGAGAGGGGAAAAAAATTTCTAATTTCTGAATGTAAACTAAGTGGATGTTACAGATAATTAACGTGGGCTCAATATTTTGATTGAGTGGACCAGATTCAATTTCTTATTAAGCTATATTTTTCTGGTAATTGCCAGACAGTGGAACTACAAATAAAGAACAAAGAGCTGCATTGTGTGGCCAGGAACACATGCCTTGTATTTTAGAGTAGGCAACAAAGGAGCTTGTGAAGAAATGCTTTTTTGCTGTCTACAGTTGTTTTGCTTAAAACAGTAACACAAAGATAACTTAGAAATGTTTTAAAAATATATATTCAATCGGAGTGGATCTTCTTTTGTTTCAGACAAAACTACAAGAATTACTCCATGGAAACAAGGACACATTTCAGAATTCAAGCTGCCCTGCACCAAGCCAAATCCGCCCCAGAAAATGGAATGCACTGTGGAGCCTCGGCGGTGTCGTAACTTTTTCTTCTTTGATGTTCTGTTTGTTGCAAACTTTGGTGCAGAAAATTACTGACACTTTAGAATTATTTTTCCTTCTCTTTCAAGTCAGTGAAAAACCAAATAACTTAAAATTTCAAAGGTGATGCATAAAACATTAATCTAGTGTAATAACATGGCAAAAAATCTCACAAACCAACCATAACCCTGAAAAATATTGTTTTTCCAACAGTGGCTTTTTGAATACTTACATCTGTGTGATTCATTTTTCAATCCTGTGCCTTTTTCTTGCGTTCACAACATTATGTTGTAGCTTGCTTAGTGAACGGGGAACATTTGAAAAAAAACAAACAGCAAAACTTTAAGATTCCCGTATTTCATCTCAGCTCTAAGTGGTTTTTTGGATCCCTACTGCTAGGAGTTGAGAAGGAAAGCATTGCTTTTTCCCAGAACCTGCTTAGTTGGAATGTTATGAGAAACTATCCCAGCAGGGAGGAGCTCTGGATCCTGGGCATTTCTAGTTGTGCACAGAAAGCTTCGCTTTGCCAGCTTCTTCAGTCACATTTTTGCTTCTGTAAGAATCCTGCTGGTGAAAAGAAATGTCTCCCTTGTGCAAACACCTTGACTTTTTCTTTAGTTTGGTTTTCCTGTCGAGTCTGCTGCTCGTAGCAGCTGAATTAATTTACTGAGGATTGCGGGGGGAAAGGTGGCAACAGTAAAAAACTGCATCACTTCTTTTTTGACAGTGGGAGGTTCTTAGGAAATGTTTTTTGTCAGAATGAACACGATCTGAAGCTTATGTCCAATTTGAAGCACAAGTCCTTGAATGTCATTGAAGGAACAGCAACGCTGCAGGGGCTGTAGAGCGCTACAGGAGTTCCTGGGACAGTCCATTCCTTCCCACAGGGACTCTTCTTAGGATTCCCCACCCGAGATGTCCATGTTGAAAGAGGCCAATGTTCCCTGGGGGAGGAAGCTGAGGCTGGAGCAGGCTCCCTCAGCACAAAGGACAGCCCTTTATTGATCTTTTTGCTCTTTATTGATTTTTTGGGGAGATTTTCTGTGCAAGAGGCTTTGAGAATCGTGCAATGAGCTGCGTCTGCTTTCCAACGCTGCCTGCCATGGAATTCCTGCTTTGCTGCAAAACTGAAGTCAGTAGCACAGCTTTGACTCGTGTTTGCTGTTCTCCAGGCTAGCTCCATGTCTGTATGCCTCTGGGGTTTTGGGGCACACTTCTACCTCCCTTCTGAAAGAGCTTCTTCCCCATAACCCATTCTGATGGGTGGAGATGGGAGGTCTTCTGACAGCCCTTTTTCTCCAATGGAGATGTTTGTCAGGAAGATTCATATCTATGTACCTCACAGTGAATATCCTTTCTAAAGTGATTGTTCCCAGCAGAAGAGAAAATTGACAGTTTATAGCTCTGCTTTTAACTCCTCAAAGGAAATGAAATTGTTTTATAACTGTAAATTAATATGCAAGGAGAGAGAACCACCAGTTCCTCAACAAGGAGAACTTGCATTGTCTTAAAAATAGATACCCTTTATAAAAGTCTTTCCAAGTTAAAATCATAGATGAACAATGCATTTTTTAAAGTGACTTTCTCAGATGAATTCAGTTCAGATAAATTTCTTGATTCAGATAAAATTCAGTATAAACAGTTATGCTATTTACATGCTGCACATCAAAACTTCAGTGTAGAATCCAGTCATTCTTTGTATAGAATAAAAAAAGTTTCTTGTTCTATTTCATGCATGTAACGCCTCTTCTTCCAGTTGTGTCCTTTTCAAATATTTTGGCAGCCTTAGCATCTTTTAAGCAAGCAGTGCCATGTGAAAATTAGCATAAATTGTACTGTGCAGAAAGTGAACAATCCTTCTGAGTGTAGATTCATTTCTCATCTTTGAAATTTCACCCACAACTCAGTTTTGCCTGATCTTAGATACATCACACAAAGCATGTACTGTGTGACACTCAGCCAGCTTCCCTGATGCTTTGCAGCAATGAAAATCCCAAGATTTCCTAAGGTTTTCATAACCTTCCTAAAGTTTTCATAGTCATCTTTACTCAAACACTAGCACTGGTCACAGAGGACCTGATCTCCAGCTCCAGCTGAGTGCTTTGGAGCTCACTGTGATGTTTCACTCCGACTCCTTGGCTCCCAAGCCGTAGGAAATAATCACCTTCCTTATGCAATGAGGATTCATGGACTGTAATAGTGTGAATTCACTTGAGGAAAAGATGAAGTGAAGGTCTGGTACGTTGTCACTGTGTAAGTTTTTCAATATATTATATTTTGAATTGCCCAACATCGCTGTGCTCATCAGTTCCTTCATTTTGGTGCTCCTCCATGGCAGGGATCAAAACTCCATGGGTTCGGTCTGGGCTGGAAGGTCGAGGCTGGGCTGGTTTTCCCATTGCTCCTCGGGAAACTGCTGTGTGGTGTCTGGAGCAGCTCTCCACGACAGTAAATTGCTTCATCAGTCTGGAGTCCCAAAAGCAGTGAATCAGGGAAAGCACAAATGTGTGAATCCTCAGCCTCAGGGTATTCACTTAGCAGAAAATAGCAGATATTTGTCATGGAATTGCAATTCAGAGATTGAAGCACGGCCCAAGATTCAGGAACTGGAAGTACTGCTGCAGATGGATATAGTCCACACCTCAGCTGCATAAGGAGCAGCTCCCTCTGCATTCAAACACTGAACTGAGCAATGCTTGAGAAACCCACTCTGTGCACCAGCTTTAGCCAACAACTGCTGCGATCAGCTCTTCCCCATCCTCAGCAAAGCCAGAGATGTCACCCACAGACCAAAATGACTAATTCAGCAGAAAAGAGTTTTCTGCACTTGCTAGGACCTTTACCATAAAACCTACAAACTTTCTTTTTCTTACACATATTTTTTAAGTAGCACTAGTAAGTGGTTTCCTGCCAGTAACCAAGGAGGGGCAGATATTCATACTCCATTTCCTGGATATCTGCAGCAGTGGCCGTGGTGCCCATGGGATAATGCTGTCACCTGAGCGTGGTGCTGGGCAGGAAGGGAAAGGCAGTCAAAGGGGAAGCTCTTTCATCATGAGCTCTTCTGTGGAATCCCTGTCTGCAGGGTCTCTGGGTGAACTGAGGGGGGAGAGGGGCTGAAAAGCCAGCAGCTCCTGCTGAGGTGAAACTGCATCAGCTCCCAGCTCCTGTGAGTAACCTGAAATGAGATACAAACCGCTGGGCGAAGGACTGTGCAGGAGCTGAACCTGGTCACAGCTGTTCTGCATGGTCAGAAGAGAATTTGATGAATTCACCAATGTGATACAGAACTATGGTCTGAAAAGATCTGCTTACGATTGCTCAGCTCCACCTGTGGCATGGGAGCTTGCTTTGCTTACTGACACACAGCTCTATTGCCATCTCCACTCCCCACGTGCCACGAGGGATGGATGGTTTGAGGGCTGTCCCCTTCTGGCTCTGCCTGGCCTCAAATTCTTTGCACTTCAAAATGTGGCTTAGGAAACAGCGTTTTATGAAATACAGCAGTGTAGACCAGGATCACATCAAACATTTCCTCTCATTTCACACTGGTGTTGGCATTAAATTCTGTATTGAGTGCTTTAGTATTTTTAGTTATCTGTGGCCTGGGTCCAAGACTAAGAGCTCACTAAAAGCTCACGGGCTGACAGCTTCTGTGCCTCTGGCCCAGCAGGGGCATCAAGTAATGCTCCTCTCTGTGTGAGACAAGGCTTTCCTACAGGTCAGTCCCAGAACGCAAAAAGCACTCTCATGAGTTTAAATACAACATTCAGCTTCCAGTCCCACCTGCAAGATGCATTTCTTTGCCTTCTCAAGCATAAAAAACACAGCAGCAAAGCAAATGTATATGAAATGACCAAAACAATGCATTCAACACCGTTCCCCCTTTGGGAGGAAGAGGAGACGATAAAGAGGTGAGTCATGTTGTTTACTGCTCTACAGGAAAATGGTTAGTGGTTGGCAATGTCACTGATGAATGAGATTGGGAAACCTGAACAGACTAGAAATGAACTTGCCTCTTTTCTCATTATGTTCTGCAAATACATTTTGGTGGCAGTTTATGTGCAAAGCATGTACCAGCAAGTGTTTTAATTGAGTGATTTGTCATCATAGAATATTTTTTAAAGATGCTATCCAGGTTTGCTTCAGGTGTTTAAAAGAAAGTAACCTGTATTTCTGTATTTTTTTTTTAAAACATGCCCAGTCAATCCCTGTCTCCCAAGATTTATGAACAGCTCATTAGCTAATAAATACCTGCATTGCACTGTGGTGAAGTTCTGCATAGTATTTGCTCAAATTCAGCCACGTTTCTCTAGGACTGGGCTGTGCTCCCTTATTTTCTGTGGTTTTTTAAAATCTCAGGACCTACTTACTTTCATTGCTGGCTCAACACAGGCAAAATATTTATGTAGAATTATGCATTGCAGTGAAGTTTACTGCTTCTCTCTCCTTGACTATTTTACAAAAAGAATATAAAGCAGAGCAGTCATAACCCCCTGCATGCTCTTTTTATGGACTGATTCAATTTTTAAAAAAAAGACAAAAATAAGTTTATCTCATGCTAGCAAAGTATAGAAAGAGCAGTTCTGTGTCTGTGGCCTGAAAGTCGCATAGTGATGTGGTTAAAAAGAGAAGATAAGCAGAAGCTGCAATTTTCTGAAGCATTTTCATCTTGCAATTCCTTTTATCCTGCAGCACACAGGGTGTGAAGGTAAGGAACAACATCCGTGCTGGAGCCGTGTGGGAGGTTGGTCTGCAGTGTGGGGTCAGTTGTGCCACGGGGGCAGTGCTAGGATGAGCTGGAGCTTTGTGAATGTGGCACTTTCCCTGACGTTTTGGGGAAGGTTGCTGGTGTGAGATGCCTGAAGCTGCCTCTGCTCTGCAGATGTGGAATAGGAACTACATCTCAGTGGAGTTCAGAAATCATTCTGGAGAGTGAAGCACTGCTGTTAACTGCAGAGGATCCTAGAATGGCGTGGATGATGTTCAGTGGCATCTTCATCTGGGTGCAGTACCCAGCACTGCTGTCACCCCTACAAAGGTTAAGCAGCTGCAGGTTTTTTTGAAGCAAACATCAGGGCCAGTTCCAGTTTTGGTATTTCAGTCATAGGTACAATACCAGACTGGAAGGGACCTCAAGGATCATCTGATCCAACCTTTCTTGCCAAAAGCAGAGGCTAGGCAAGGTGGCCCTGCACCCTGTCCAGCCGTCCTTAGAAGTGTCCAGTGTTGGGAGATCTGACATTGCCTGGGGAGATTATTCCAATGACTGATACTATTGTGAAAAACTTGGTTTGCCTTTCATTCTTAGGGCGTATGGATACCTGAGCCAGGTTCCCATTCTGTGATGCTGGCTGGGCTCATTAACAATGCAAATAAATGTTGGTATTTCAAAGAGAACAGCAGGAATTTCACACACAGTGCCTTTGCTACAGGTCTGTTGTCTGATCTGTCACAGACACACAAAGAAAAGCATATATAGCTATACATAAACATCTATATGTGTATACTCAGAGAGGTAGCAGGTTCTAGAGCCAAAGCTTTTTGAAAAGTTATCAGAACTGCTTGAACGATTTATTAAATTCAGCACTTAAAAAAGGTGAGATACTTTAAAAGAAAAAAAAAGCTTTGATGATGACTGAGGAAAATGCAGAGGTTAGAGGCCTTTACTAATGGCTTGCAGTAGGATCACACTGCAGGAGTGTGCAGCATACAGCCTTCCAGAGGAAGAAATCCCAAGGCAAACAGGCAGTGTAGGAAGACCCCTTCAGTGGGGTAACCTCACAAAAATGCAGCTTTATGCTCTAGATTTGAAGGGCATCAGTTTTCACTCTGGACTAGGAGAGCTCTGTCCCAGTGGGACAGTGCCTGGGATGGCTCTGCCCTGCTCAGGAAACAGTTCTGGAGTGATTCTTTCCCCCCCTGAATTCTTGCCTTGTCTGCCTCCCTCAATCTGCTTCCCCAGCATGAATCCTGGGTTACACAGGCAGCTCCTGTCATGTGGCAGAAGCGTGGGCAAAAGGTGCGGCAAAGGTGCAGTCTGTCTGTCATTGTGCAGAGAGAACCGTGGCAAAAGTGCAGTGAGGGAGCCAAGTGAGGCTGGGAAAACGCTCGGTGTGGGCAGCCAGGGCACGTGTGGTGTGTGTGGTGAATCCAACATTTACTGCTGCGTGCAGAGCTGCTCGAACGCCTTCTCTGAAAGAAAGACAAGTGTTTTGCAGGGGTTGGTGCTGCACAGAGCAGGTTTGTGAAGGTCTGCTGCTTGTTTTCCAGCCGGGAGGGCAGGGCAGGGCTGGGGGCTCTCTGTGCTCGCTCGGCGTGGCTGGGCCCCTCTTGCTGAGTAAGCAAAGACCTCGGTGCTGTGGAACACAGAAAGAGCTTTGCACAAAGGATTTCTTCATTATAAACTCCTCTCTGCAGCTTTTACTTAGCAAAATGTCAGTGCAGAGTGGATGTTGTAATGAATCAGCTCCTAGCGTGAAAATAGTTATTGCTTTTGCTTAAATCAAAAAGATGCTTTTGCAGAGTATGTTTAGACTGTTCTCTTTATCACAAGGCAATAACTTTGCATTTCATACCAAGAATTCCAGAGCCCCAAACTCTTATCCCAGAACAGGTTTAAATGCAAGATAATCTGCAAAAGATGGTTAGCATAAATTATATTCTTCAAAGTTAAATGCTACATAAAAGGAAAAGTTAATCCTTGAAGCTAATTTTTATTCTGGGTATTAAGTCAAGAAGGGTTCTTCTGAACAGATTTTATTCATGTGTTTTATAGGTTGTCAACGAAAGTGTATGTTTTTAATAAAAATGTGGTGTCTGTAACAAATTGTGTTTGTAATCAGCCAGCAACCACTTTGTTTCTGAGTCCTTTTAATCCAGGATTTAACTGCTGAGAGACCCTGTATGTTTGGTTTCAGCCATCTTGTTATTTATTTCACTGGCAGTCTGACTCAAAAGAATTTTCATCTTTACCACGATTGCACAAGGACAGGAAATGTCGAAGTCCTGAAATTGTGGCAACTGAAGTAAGTTCAGGTATTTCATAATCCCTCAGCCCAGAAATGTACCCCTCTGCCACTGGAAAGGAGACTGTCAGCCTTCCAAACACAGAATTCTTTCAGTCCTGGGAAGCTGCAAGACTGTAGGAGCTTTTAAACCCTTCTGTAGCTCATGCTCCTCACAAAGAAATGTTCTAGGCTGGGTTGGTTTGTTTGTTTGTGATTCTCTCCCAGATTTACATAATGAACTGGCACCAAGTAATAAGGATTACCATCCTTAGATGTAAAATGATTAAGGTGGTAATTCCTGTAGCATGCAAGAATTTTTAAGCCAAAGGTCTGTACAGAACTGGGTACTCCTTGTCATTACATCATCTGTGCTGTGCTGGACTGTCTTAATGTGTTTGAAGTGCAAGTAATTTGCCAGACACCTCCACGACACGAGGTAAATATTATCTTCATCTTATAGATGGTAGAAATAAGACACAGATCTGGTGCCACAATTGTAGCTAAAATTCAGGGTATACATTATTTTGTATTAAATTCAGATCAATTCTTCTTTGAATTAGAAATCACCCAGAACAGCATTGCACCTAAAAACTTGAAAAATAATTTGATTTATTTGTTATATTTACACATTTGTCTTCAAGCTAAAATTTGAACTTTTTGGAATGTGTTTGTGTCATCAGCTCTAGTTTTAGCCTTTCACACCTTTTTTCTATTTAACAACTATTTAAATAAAAGCAATTTCTTCCTTAGCCCAGTCAGTGTATTAAAGTTCAGCTGTTCAGGTGTCAGCTGCCTAGGGAAGCATTCAGCTCAGTAATCCATCACTTTCTACTTCTTTTAAATTTTTCTTAATCAAGTCTTATAATAAATAAAGACTAATACCACCATGACAACACTGTTTTTTTCAAATTTTTCATTTGCCAGGTTTAACAAGATAAAGAAATGAATACTCAATGTGGACATTGTTTTACTCAAAAAAAAAAAAAAAAAGAACCCAACCCCTGAAACAGACAAAAAGGAGGACACAAAGGAACACACATGGAATGATGAAAAGGAACAATGATATTGCACAACTTCAGGTCTCTCTTCCCAGATTTTGATCCATGTAATTAGGTATGTACGAATTCAGCAAAACATTGTGTCCAGATAAATGTGTGGCCATTTGAGTGAATCTAGAACTGCAGAGTGTTTTCAGTTCCTCTGACTGCTCCTTGCAGTTCTTCTCTAAGGGAGCAGGGTGCTGTCAGCTGCAGGAATCACCAACAAACGTTGACTCTCCATTGTGCTGACCAGACATCCATAACCCACAGAATTACATTTCTCCTCTACTGCAAATGCACTAAGTCCTCAAAGGATGAGGGTCTTTAAACACAACTTGTATCAAGAACTCAAACTATAGCTGAAACACAAGTGAAGAATATCCCCCAATTTGCTGTGGTTAACTTGAGATTGTGTTTCATTTCACGAGACCAGGGCTTCTCACTGTATCAGGGTGGCACTGAATGCATAGAAGTCACAGGAGGTACATTAAAGGAGTGGGGGAGAAGAAAAAAGGAACAAATCATGCTAAGCGGAAAAAGGTCTTTAGAGCTACAATCTTTGCTGGAGCCTCTCTTAAACAAGCACATACTGTTTGCTACAGAAATCAGGGAATTGTGTCATTCTGGCTATAGCAGGGCTGTTTGCCCCCTCCACTGCTACCCTGCCACTGTGTTTATATAAACTTTGCATTTACGTGCAGAACAAAGTCTCTTTTTCTCCCCTCTGAGTTCATTCCTGTTTGGTGGACTGATGTGTCAGCCAGTGGGGCTCAAGAGATACATTTAATACAGGAGACTGAGATACAGTATGTTTATTCTTAACTTCTGATAACCTAAGAACTACAAGAACGAGAGATGCAGTATCCATTTGCTATGATCCAAGACAACCATTTTTAGGGAGAAAAACGTAGAATAAGTGATCAATGCTAACACTACATTAGTTCCAAATATATACTTCTTTCAGTTATGGCAGCATAACTATTTATTGTTCATCTGGCCCACTTTTCATCTGATCAAGTTAAAGGTCGCATATTAAAGTTTAAGGACTGTTATTTCATCAAAACCGAAGGAAGCTATAAAAAAACCCCATGAAACCACAGTTTCACTGCAGGTCTTGTTTCATATCTTCATAATCTGCATCACTTGTAGAAAAGGGATAATGCATCTCAGTTTGCTTACAAGCTAGGAGATCACTTTGAAGTCTGAATATTCCTAACTGCAAACAAAATATAGCACTTTTAACAGGTTATAAATAAACTGGTTTTCAAGCATAGAGCCAGCCCAACAATAACAATACACTATTAAAAAGACCTAAGGCAATGAATTCCATCTCCAATGGAAAAAAAAAAAAAGAAAAAAAAAGAAAAAGAACTGTGCAAACAAGCTTAAAACTATTTCTTTGTGCCAGTGTTATAAAATGTAGATTTCAATAAAGCCTTGACCCAAATGCCAGGACTTGTGAAAAGAATCAGAACAAAACTGGTTACTTTATTTAGGAAAAAAATACTCTTATCTTGCTGCTAATAAAATTGGATACACGCAGTTTAAACATTTACAGTTGCTGTAACACTTTACACAATTCCTATATATGGGTGTAAGAACAAACATTAAAAGACAATGGTGGGTCAAGGCTTTACATTAAAAATAACAACCTACTTTTCTATAGTCTCTAAAATACTATGTTTTCCAATATTTGCAGCCATTCAGGAATATTTTTTTATTTATTTATTAGGAAATGTATACTTTGTGCATGATCTTAATTCCTAATTCCTGGCTCTTTGGGCTGAATGACAAAAGGATCAAACCCATTGAAGTGGATGGTCTCCTTGAAGGTTCAGTAGAGAAACCCTGGCTCAGTTAGTCTCATATGATGAAAGCAGTGCTGCATCCACTGGCTCCATGCAGGATGGACAGGTAAAGGATCTCATCAACCAGTCATCTATACAGTCCAGGTGGTAAATGTGCATGCACGGCAGAAATCGGATAGGGTCCCCATAAACAAAGTCCATCATACAAATGACACATCTGGGGGGGAGAAGAAAATAAAACATTTAAACTGCTGTTACCAAACTGGAAATTAAAAATAGGGTAATAATCTACTTCTGGATGCTTTTACTATTTGTAGATATTATGAGGAGTATCCTTGCATAAGGTAAAGAGCCTCAGACTCACTGAGTGGTGTGGGTTGGAAGGGACCTTGGAGCCCACGGAGTTACAACCCCATGGCATGAGCAGGAATGCCACTCACCACATCAGCCTTCTGCAGGGCTTTCTGTTTTAGAGAACTACATTAATAAAGCAAACCCAGGATGACAAGGTCAGGGTTCCCAGGGCAGCATCACAAACCCAGGCAACAGCCACATCCTTCAGTCCCTGTGACTTACTCTCGGATCTTCTTCTCGGAGCCGTCTCTGCCGGGGTCATAGACTCCTTTGGGAAGGTGCTGGATGAGGCCGATCCGCTGCGCTATCCGGATCTGCTCCTCTTCCGTCAGCTGCGTGGCCAGGCGAGTCTGGCTCGGCGTGGGGTGATACACCGGCACAGGCACCTGCTCCTAGAATCAAAATATTTCCATTGAAAACCACAACCGAGCTTTCCTAGCCTTCCGCAGCACACTACAATTCACAGTCCTACAAATATTTGTATGAACTCCCACTCCTACTTTGCAATTTTGGGGCTATAATTATACTGAGAATAAGAATTGAGGGCAGTATTTGAGCAAGGAGCTGATGGTGGTTGCTCTCTGCAAAAGCTTTTGATCTCCAGGAATTATTCATACAGGAGACACATGGACAAGAAGCTCCAGATGCCTGCAGGCAAATAAACCTTCCAGGCACCTGGTGAACTGCTAAGGTACAGAACTGAGCAATGTAAGGACTGAGGGAGAGCCCCCAGTATCTGCAACTGAAAGTAGATGCTGTAATTTTTTTTATTTATTTATTTTTTTTAATTTAAGAATCCTTTGGAAAGACGAGGACACTGCCTACTCTTGAGATTTTTAGAGAGGAAGGTTTTACTTACACTGTAATAACTAAAATTTATGTCAACTGTTTTGGGCCACACAAGCTCAAATCTAGAACTGTAGATTTAATTCTCCTGTGTTAAAAAAAATGTCACCTGGACAATACAAACAACAGCCTAAGTAAGTAACCCAACTTTTATGTTTCCTCTCATACACTAATATAACTTTACAAGTTCTCCCAAGCTGGATTCAACTATTGATATGTTTGAGGCATCCATTTTCCAAAAAAATGTAGCCAAGGTATAGCTATTAAGCAGTCCTTCATCTACCACATTCTCAGAAGCTTCTTTTGAATATTAATGAACTTTAGATCAGATATTTTCACTAACATTTATATTAACATAGTATTTACTTTACTTGCTTTTAAAGCATTTATTGGTATATAAATACCAATTTTGAACGGGATACACTATTGGGACAGTATTGGCCAGTAGCCATAGATCTGCTGTTAACAGGGAGGCAATTTCTTCCAAGAGGCCCATTTTACTGGTTCTTTTTAAACAGCAGAAAAAATTCAACTTACAGATATGCCTGAAAATAAACGTGCTGCATCAGACACACAATGCACCGAATCATCTGTTTGGCAAATGCCAAATTTGCTGTTTCAGAGGACACTGGGGCAAGCCAAGCCGAGGGCAGCTGTGTGCAGCTGAGGCAGCGCAGGTCACCTCCCACATGTAACACTGCATTTGTAAAACCCAACAGAGCCCTTCTCCTTTCACTGCCAGGAAGCACAGCAAGTGGACAGCCAGCCAGGACTCCTGGAAGGCCAGGAAAAAGCTGTCCCAGGAGTGTGCAGCCTCTTGCTGGTGCCACCCAGCAGCAGAAGTCCTTGCTGGTGGGAAATGCTAATTACAGTCTGCCAGGCAATTCTTCATTGAACAGTCCTGACACTGGCAATTGAGCTGTGGGGTAAAATTCAGAGTCAGCTCTTAATTTAGCTACACTAGGATTTCCCCCTCTGATTTCCTGGCAGAACTCAGAGGAATTATGAGAAGGTTCAGAAGACAAAGTGCCAGGGGTTCTCCAAGTGATTAATTTCCTGATTACTCTGAACTGTATTTCACAGAATTACAGAATTCTTTTGGATCAGCTGCCTTTTAGTGTTTTAAATTATCTAAAGTATTCTCTAATCATCATTTAGATAAAGAAAATCAGCAGCTGAACCCAGGGATGGCCTGTCACATACAACAAGTATTCGGAAAGTGACTGCAACCTCTGGTGCCAGAAAAATAAAGCATTTTCCCCTCACAAATGCTGCAGACCCTCTGCACTGAACACTTCAACTCGAAGCAGAGCCTGGTCCTGGCTTGAAGTTTCAAGAACTTAACAACACAAACTATCAGTAACTTTTTTTCCCCCAGGGCTCTGCTGTATTTCTTTGAACAAATTATTAAAGCAATAGCAAAAGACATTATTGCTACTTCCTTCAATTGTTACACAGACGTAGAGAACACTGAGCATTAGAGAGAGATGTACCCTCCTTCGTATCTTGAAAAAAAAGAGGAGCAGAACCTGGGCAGGAGGAGGGGAGGGAACTGGACTTAATACATGGTTGCAAGGGATAATGCAGAAATTTAATGAAAGGCAAGAACAGGAGGAGAACAAAAGATCAAGAAAACCCTCAAAATGTCTGAAATAGCAATGACAACTGACAGTGAATATCGGTAGCAGAAGAACAGCAAACTGATCATCTCAGCAAAAATGATACAGCAAAAGGAAACTCCAGTTAAGTAAGAATCTGCTGTGAGTTAGAACAGTCACAGCTGGACAACTCTGAAGTGAGCAGCAGTCACACACTGCCCAACCAACAACTGCTTTGGTTAAGTTTTGGACAGGAAATGAACACAACTTTTAAACTTGTGATAGGCCAGACAAGAACGAGACCTCATTCTCTTGTGCTAGTCTTTTACAAGCGCTAGTGAGTGACCACCGAGGGACTCTGCAGCTGGGGAAGCCACTTGTGCATTCTTGCTGTGCCCCTGTCCCCTGGGTGTCACCTTCCCTGCGGAGGGGCTGGAGGAGCCCCCGGCCCCCTTCCCGTGCCCAACACAGGAATGCTTTCCCGACTGGCAGCACTGCATGGAAACTCCTCCCTTTGGCATCCTGGCTCAGGTTCCCTCCCGGCAGAGCCACCCCCGACGTGTCTGACACAGCCCATTAAGGCAGGAATTTATAGTCGCCAGCTGGGGGCTTCTACAATTTCACGTTCTAGACAAGAACCTCTTGTCAGAGGAGTAACTGGGTGAAAACGGTGGTGTCTTTCACCGCCGCGGCCTCCCTCGTGCCCGTGAATGCAGAGAACTGGGGTTGGTGTGGCTGTTGTGAAAAATGCGTAACAAATTACTGTAAATAAACCACAGAGACCACTCGATACCCTGGCACTGAACACGCTGCCTGGTGGCACTTTCATCTCCCCTTCTGACTGCTATTAAAAGCCTGCCCTAACTGAGCCCTGGACAGAAATGTACCAGGGAAATGGAAGATCACAGCCACACACATTGCAGTGTCACATTATAGGGTACACTGACATTGACCCTTTCAAACCAGCCCCCTCCCCTCCAACACCTAAAAAGGAAAGGTGTCTTCATACCTGTATGATACTAAAACTATTTTGAACTGTTTGTTCATGAGAATCTGAGAGCCTACATTTCTCTGACTGCAAAGTGACATCTCCAGAGCCTCTGACCACCCTTGGGCACACACCCAGCTGGCCCCGCTCGCAGCCCCCTGGCAGCTGCAGCCCTGGGTTTCTCCACTACCCAGTCCCTGGAGCGTTTTTGGGACTTAAACTCATCCAACAATAACTCCAAGCTGCCCATAAGGACACAGTGCAGCCCTGCCTGTGTGGGTTTATCACCCCTTTGCAAATCCTTCACAGTTTATAAAGGCTGCTTTCACCGAGCGGGGTCCTGCTCGCTCCGGGCTGGGTGTTCAAGGGTAACCTCACTCAGCTCACGTTTGTAGCCAGGGGCCCCCGACCAGTGTGTATATTAAAAAGATTATATTACTCAAGTAATTATTATTTTACGCCAAGGACGAGCATGAATTTATTGCTCTGGCATCTCACATTTCTCTTATCGACCATGGAAAATGTTTTTGCAGACAAAATTACAAAATACTGAACTTCTAGCCAAAGTCTGTGGTATTTATCATTTGATAAAGATGTAAGGCACTTCAAACTAAGATGAAATTTCATTCTAACTCTATTACTACGTGCAAAAACCCCTAAAAAGGCCAAAACAAATAATCAAATCCACATATTACTGTCAAGCAATGAAATAAAAATCACTTTCTGGCACTTAATTTGCTTTAGTCAATTATTTTTTCCCCATAAGAACCTAGTAATGATGAAACACCTCAGATGGCCATAATCCTGGAGATACACAACTTTCTCTTTGTTCACAAAGCCAGTGGTATCAGCACAAGTTTCCCTAGCTTTCTGTGCACAGAAATCATTCACTCCCAATGTTTATTCAGCCCTTAAAAACAACAGCATTAATTCAGACTCGAGAACTACAGCAGGGTTTGTGTCTCCATCTCACCCCAGCTCCTCCTCCTCTGGGGAAAAAAATCATAGAGGGCATCTGGAGGTCTGCATTTCTCACTCCTAACGAAAATAAACATTTTCACACAGGGCCTAAAAGGCCCTGACACTTTCTACACACAGATTTCCAAGCACACTCTGGGTTCTTGACTAGAAAAAGGAGGCTTCACTAAGCATGATTTTTAGTTTGAAGTTTCCTCATCAATGCAACTTTGGTTACTTACACTGCTGCAAATCTGCTTTTCTCTTGTTTTACAGCCTTTTTGTCTTGTTTTTGCAAGTACCATGAATTTGTAACACTGAAAACAGGTCAGTGGTAGATCAGAAACTCTTAATCCCTGGATAAAGATTATTTTAAGATCCCTCTATGCCACATATCAGCAGTATGTTATCAGAGCTTTTGTTTGTTTGTTGTTTTTATAATTGCACCAACATGCCCAAATTATCCTTTCAGGATGGTCAAAGGTGAGATGAATAATTCATAACATCAAATAGTTCCAGAGATTAAAGCCTCACTGCTGTCCCTGAGATCCTCTCTACAGCCACCTGCTTCCCACTACTGATTGCTTTGCCCAGTTTCCATCTCTACATTTTCCTCCTCACCTAATCCAGAGCTCTCTGTGTGTCTCACCCTGGGATATTAATTTGCATTTTATCACCAGATCAACAGCGTATCAGTTAATTCAGTCTGACAGAGGAGACAAACACCTCCCTAACTATGTTTATCCTACATCTTTTTTACACTTTTTAAACACCAGTAGCTGTAGCGCTTCGCTCCTTGCGGTTGCTGCCTAATTAATTAATGCAAATATAACAGTGCCATTTGCATTTTCCCAGCCGTTGCCACAACTCTGCTCTGAAATCCCTTCGACTTGCAAACGTCCTGCCTGGAACAGGGTGTCTGAAGGCAGCTGCCCTGGCTCACACACAGCAGCCCCCAGCACTGCAGCCCCACTCACCACCCCTACACATAGCTCAGCCTTGCTGCTCCCCACCTTTCTCACCTCTGAGGAGAGCAGGGAGCCCAAGTAACTCACCTACATATGAACAACCTCAGTTTATAAAGTCAGGAGGTGAGAAAAAAAACGTGCTCTTCAACGTCTTTTTCAAAAATTCCTGTTGAATTTGATGAAATTTTCTCACTACTTTATTACTCATAAGGAATTTGCTAGGATAATGGTCCAGGGACCTCTTCTGTGAATGTCATTCTGATCAGAGCGAAAAAACCCAAACTCCATCCATATGTGAATACACATTCCGAAATAATATCCTCCCCCAAGACACATTAATGTAAAACCACGCGCCATTATAATGTGCATTATATACGACAACTACAGCTTACTTTAATAATCCTTAGAATACTACGAGCAGCCTGCCAACTATAAAAGCCTTTTTTTGCCATACAGAAGAGAACAGTTAATTTATAAAGGTGAACAGCAGTTGCTATAAAACATCATGTAATGAAATTGTTGCCCAATTTTTTTATATTTCTGCTTCCAGGTAGTCACTCACTGTGAATAACTGCAACAGAAGAGCACTTAATGCTAAAAAGTTCTTCTGAAAGAAAAATTTCCTCCTGCCCTCTCCCTTTTGGAGGGGACATCTGGGACAGACAGACCAGACACACATGCACACACACCTCCCACCATGGTGCTCCTAAGGAAAGATTACTAAGAATTCTGGCACTGTAGGAATGGGGCACTGTAAATATGGTTGGTAATTAATACAACAACAGACTGAGGAACGGTCTGCACCAGAGGAGAGGAACCTGCAGGATCTGTGCTGTGTTTCTCCAGCTGTTGACTGCAAGTTAAGAAGCAACACCCATTTTGAGTCACGGATCACACTTCAGAGAGAGGTGTTTTTTTGGTGAAAGCCATGGTGGTTCTGCAGAGATGGCACAGCCTCATCCACACTATAACCAAAGCTGTAAAATTGTCCTGGGCATTCTTCACAATTGTTCCACTGAAATTACTGGGAAATAAATGTATCTGAAGAGTTGGAAAAGAGTAGCAACCATGAAAGAAAGTGACTCCTGGCTGCTGACTCTTAAAATATCATCTGTCCCCTGAGCTCAGCTTTGCTACCAAAAATAGGGCTGGGGCAGAGAGAGAGGAGGTACAAAGTCGATGTATCCTGCCTGCTGCTTTCCTAGACAGTGACAAGGGCTGTGAGAAAAGGACTTTCAAGTTTCGTCCCAGCGCTGTCACACAAACCCAAAAAGGCTACCAACCTAGTGCCAAGAAAAACAGTTGGCAGTGCCCTTGCAGCTTGGCCAGAGCAAACCCAGCCCTACCTGGCAGATGGAAATCACCTGCAGCTCTGCAGTCACCTGCTCTGAAATTTGATTAACCATCAAGGCAAACCCAAATACAAAAGATTAGCAAGAAAGAGTTGTAGGGAAAGAGCAGTAATTAAAAAGCAGTAATTAATCCCTGGAAGCACAATCTCCTGACACAGCCAGTTTTTACATTTCCAGGCTGCACAGCAGGTTTCTCTGACTCAAGGGCGTCAACCTCGGTACTGACGGTTCCACTTGCTGATTTCTTGTTCACCAGCTTTGTGTCAGTTTTAGCTGTCCTTGTTCCTTTCTCCAGAGATCCCATCGAACATCAGGGTGTGAATTTCTTCAGGAAAGTGGCTGACTGATACACCAACATGTCCCAGACTGCTAAATTGGTCACCAGAGAATTGATTCCACCCCTCCAGACAGCCTCACTGACAGCTCAACTTACAGCACCAGGCCACAACTTCTGGGAGATAACAAAGCCCTCTTATTACAGCTCCTAACATGTTTATTTTAATAGGCTTTTTTTTTAATACAGAGAAGGAAAAGATTCATAAACAATTTATAAAAATTCATGCTTTTCTGTCAGGCTGCTGCAGTGAGCAAAGCCAGGAAAAAACAGTTGCACCTAAACATTAAATTAAGGACACTCAAGCACAAAATGCAGCCTCCTGAGACTGGTATACCCCAGGGACTACAAAGCAAAGCAGCTGGGTAGGGACAAAATCTAACAGAAGGGGCCAGCAATCAATTCTGCAGCTGGTGGTAGAAGAACAGCATGTGAATGTGGATCATCCTATCCTTTAAGCAACCCCACATCTGCGTTACTGGTACATGTTCTTTCCCACTTATGCCAAGTGGCTCATTGCAGAAACCCCTCCTTAGGCCTGACAGGAGCAGACTTTCCTGAAGAAATTACAGTGCTATCGCTACATTAAACACAGCTCTTACAGTTCAAGTGAGAAGGCTGTTGGAAAACTGAGAAGTAGATTTAACAGGAAATAAAACCCTGAGGTTTTAGGGAAAAGGAAACGGTTCTGAGGTGGAGAAGGCTGAAAACAAAAGTATCTCAGGCTGCCTCCTCTGCTGAAAGGTAGAGTGAACCTACTGTGTGCCACCCACTTACTGCTGTGGAACTGCTGGATAGCAGGAAGCAAAAGTATAAAAAATCACCCCAGACAAAGGAATGGAGTTAACATGTTTTTTGGAGGCTACATTCAAGCACAAGAGACGGGGGAAGCTATGATGGAAAAGCTGACAGAACACAAACAGTCCACACAGACATTGGGGAATCGTTCACACTTCCCTTAGACACATGTTTGCTTTCTGGAAAGGGTAAATATCAGTCAGTACAACTTGTTTACAGTATAAATCAAAGGGGTAACAGCTAAAAAATGGTAGTATTGATCATCCTGGGGAACACACAGAGTCTGCAGGCAGCCGTGACTCTCACCACAGCAGGCCCTGTGTGCAGCAGCAAACAGGCTTTGCTCCCTGATGTTGGACACATGGGATCTGTCCCGGACACTGTCCCTGTGCACACCCCAAGGCACTCCGAGGCTCTGACCCACCTCTGGGTACAGCACACGGAAAGCTCATGTGTGCTCCTGCCGCCAAGACATGAACCTGGCCCAAAGTTCCCAGGGCTAAGCTCCCAAGGCATTGCATCACTCTGCAAGTGCGTGCAAGCCTCTGGATGAAGGGCTGGGTGTGGGTCACCAGACAGGCATTCCCAGGGAAGAGCACAGGGACATAGGGGATTTCAGGTGGGCAGTGTAAGGCACCGAGCAAACAGCAGTGCACACTGTGCCCTGAACTGCTACTGAGCCCTCAGACCCAGCGCAGCTGAGTAAGCACACGCAGCCCCTGCTTACGGTTCCATTCCAGGGAATTTGGGGATTAGGGCACAGCTGACTCCAGCTGCTCTAAAACAGCACTGCCTCAGGACTGTGGCTCCTGCCACTTCCCTTGCAATGGCTCCAAGGACACTGCTCCGACTGACTCTTCCCCTCACGGAAAACAAACAAGCCATTGCCATTGACAGGCAATCTCTACAGCTGCTGGAAAAGTTGGGAACAGGCACGCAAGAGGAAAATGGGAGGAATGCCCCTGTTGGGACTCAAGCCAATAGTGAAAACCTGACTCCAAATACTTAAAAAATGGCAAGAGTACTAAAATGTCTCTTCGGGCAAGAATTAGGTCAGCTCAATGGCAATTCTAAGAACAAAACAGCCCTTCTGAGTACTTCAGGTACAAGGTAGCAAAATTACGGAAATCTGCTCTAATTAGCCAAGAGGACAGACTGGGGACAAGGGGCCAAGCCAGAGAGTAAACATGAAAATGCACATAAGCTGAAGGCACGAGCAGTCAATCCATCAGGGGAGGAAATGTGCTTTGGTGTGTAAATAGAAATGTCTATGTGTGTATTTAAGCGTGCTAGTTTGAACTAATGAGAACATAATAACACATAGCAGAGAAATATTATGCAGAACTAGGAAAGTATTTTAGAAAAAGAGTGAGTAGGATATCAAAGGATCAGAGAAATCAAGTGACGAATGAGCTCATCTCTAGGCTGAGCGTTACTGTTCAACACATGACAAGCACCCTCCTTGGGCAAAGAGGACTCTCCAGAACGCAGTTTAACAGCCTTGCCTAAAGCTCCTTTCCACAGACATCCAAAAGCGCCCTATCGAGGAGCGTAGGTCCTCCTACATCAGGTTCCTAAAACAGGACTTAAATAGACAAAACAGTCCCAGCTAGACTGAGAACATCACCCTTATGTAAGGTCTTCTGCGAGGTGTCAATTCAGCTTCAGATAAGAGGTAACACAGGTAAGGAAAACAGGCCCAGAAGCAGCAGCAGCTCCCTCAGATCATCTGCCCCTCATGCACTATCCGAGATGACACAAACTGCTTTTTTGTAGCCACTCGGTTGTAAGCAAGCACCACAAAGAGGTCTGAAAGAGGACACAGTTGTTCTTTTTATAGAGATACAGTCTGTTAACTCATCAAAATACACAGAAGAGGCAACATAGCAGAGGGCCCCTGCAAACCTTGACAGGGACCTTCCCCTTGCCAGGGCGCAGCTGATGAGGCCAAGCCGTTCCAAAGTCTGGGAAGGTGGGCCAGCAATGGGCTCCCCCAGCAAGGGAAGCCAAGCAGAAACCTGATGAACATTTTTCCATCAGGACTGGCAGCAAACAGGGCCTCTGCAGCACAGGACTCACACGCTGCAAAGCTGCCACAGCTGATGGAAGAATTTTCCGTCAGGCTCTCCTTAGGAGAGCAGGACTCTCATACAGTGCAAAGCTCTGCCACGGTGTAAGGAAAGGAGAGAAAACAGATTGCTGTTGTAAGGATAAGTGACTTGGGGGAAAAAAGGGGCAGCAGTGCACATGCTATTGCAGAAGAGCTTCAAAAAGCAGATGGGGCTGCGGATGAGCTGGGTCTGTGTAAGCACAGAGCAGGAAAACCTGCAGCACACACTGCTGGTGTGGGGCACCTGCTGTCAGACTGGGTCAGTGAGGCAGCCCATGACAGCAGAGTTTGTTCCAAAACCCAGGAATCTGTGCTATACTTCACTGGATCATAACTTTGTACTCGATTTGAAATATTTTAATTGCCTTTTTAACAAAGCCATCCTCAATTACGAATGCTTGCTCAAGCAGAAAGCTGCCACACCTTGGCAGTTTGATGGTACACTCAGCTCCACAGGGCTTTTTATTTTCTTACTGGCATCTGAATTTCTAACACAGAGCGAATACCCCTGAGATCCAGGTGTGTGACAAAGCCTCAGCCCAGGCAGTGCAGCAGGGGACTGTGCACAGACAGCCAGGAGGCTTCCTGAGGCCAGTTAAGGGATACATCAAGGCTGTATTTTGCAACAGCATAACCACAGCTTTCTTTAAACCATGTTTCTGCATCAGCCTGCTGGAAAGCCACAGACAGAGGAAGCCTCACACACACCTGCCATGCACTGGCCACCTCAAACACAGTCCGAGTCTCTGTGTGCCGCTGTCCCGATGTCACTGGCGAGAGGGCTTGGTGAGGATGTCCCTACCATCCACCCAGCCAACAGCTCCTCCTTTCCACCAGATCCTGGGAATGACTGAGGTTTTCTGTGATTCCATCCAATCTTGAGGCTGGACCTGCTGGGCTGTGCACAAGAGGTTTCGTCACAGCCCAGGGTGCTCCATCATGTGGACACTGACAGTTCTCCCAGGCGCCCACTCGCTGCCGTCTCCCACTTCAGGGAGAACGAGCACACACAAAAAATGTGATCTATTTGTTTAGCGTCATTTGATAACAACATTAATTATTTCATCTCTGAGTTAATAAGCAGCAGCTGTAAATAGCCAGAGGCACTGAGTCAGGCTATCGGCTCATCTCAGCCAGTCACTTATTAATCTTGAAGGAATGTCCCAGGCATTAAATGAATATTTCTAAATCTCTCGGTTTGTAGGGGGTTTTTTTTAAAGCAGTTCTCTATTTATAAGCAAGTAATGACTGCATGAATATCAAGGCACACTAAAGCTTGATGGAGCTCCACTTTTCAATGCAGTATTAGCAGTGAACACAAGGGCAATGTTTCTATTTTTTCCAGCTAAGTCTTGTCCTCGCAAGCAGTGACTCTGCGTTTTCAGCTCACAGGGCACAAATCCAAGTGTGATCTCATGCAACTGTCAAACCTCTTCTAACAGAAAAAAAGGCCTGTGCCAAGAACAGGTAGAGAAATCATAAATAGCTCTCTCAGGAGTTGGTTATACAAGCAAAATATTTCCAGAACACGTTTTTCCTACTATTTTAAAGTTTTAAACGGACAGAGACAGTTCAATGAGCACCTGGTCATCTTTTTAATGTGTCACCAGACAACATGAGTTCCTTTCAGTCCTCTGTCTGAAACATGCAGCCAGTTGCTGGTGCAAGCAGGACAAATTGCAAACATTCAGCTTCACAGATGAGTAAGGTACAACATCCACCACTAAACTGTACATGCAAACTGGCTAATCAGCCTTTTCAATCTCTGGTGTAGTGGGGGTTTTTATACTCATCTTCGGATCTTGCCTGTGCTGGTTTCACACCAAAAATACCCGTGTCCGTTTCAGCACAGGTGCTTTCAGAGTAGGTGGTTTGAAGGGAGAACTGAAGCAGGTCCAAGGTTTTGCAAGGCTGAGGGGGGAGATGGGCAGCACAGAGCCCATCCCAGCCTCTACAACTCCCATTTCATCTTGTTCAGTTCCAACGGGATGAAGAAAAACCTCTGCTTTGTCAGGCCATTCCCCTCCTTACAGCCACTGTTATGGAAGACAGGGCTTTGTTTACACTAAAATTGGCTTTCTGAAGGAAAACACTGTAGTTTCCACAATGGATTTATCCTGCTGACTGCACGGATCACTAAGAACTACAAATGTCCCCACGACTGCCCCAGTAGCACACTTAAGTAAGGATTTCAAACACTACCGGGGACATGGCACTTGAGCACCTACTTAAGTACTTGCCTGAATTATGGCTCAGGCTGCCACAAAACCTCAGAAGAACAGAAAACTATTTGAGAGGAGGGACATGAAAACAGAGAGGTCATTTTTCTGAATATGGACTGACTGGTTGCAAGACAAAGCCCCATTTCACCCTGGCACGCCTGCATGAGAGCAGCTGCAAAGCCTGGAGGCTTCCAGCCTCAGCTCATCCATTCGCAACCACCCATCTTTCATGTTGTGTGAGGGACACCAGAAACCCTGAACACTAAATACAGTGACACACAGGAGGCAATTTTACAGCTGCAGTTGAGAAAGTCTCACGGAAATACAAAGTTTATCTGTGCAAATGTAAAAGCACCGATTTACCAAGAACATTTGCACACACATTGGAGGATACAGCTCAGGTCCTGCACCGAAGTGTAACTCCATTCTAGGTGAGGTTCGTGCTACTCTTGATGCCCCCCTGAGTCAGAAAAGAGAGCCCAATGTCATTAACACTAAGCTACCAACACTCTCTCAGGCTTCATGGAAATATAAAGAAACACTTGTACTCACTGTATTCTCCTGCATTAATGTTTAGGGTGTAATAACCATGTCCTGCTGCAACCTACACGCTCACTAAAATAAGTTTTGTCAGTTTATACACACACACACAGACAAACTGCAGTCACAACAAAACGCCAGAATGGAGTAACACTGAGCTTTTTTGGAGGAAAAAAAAACTGCACAGCCCCAGCAAAATAGCTATAAGAAAACCTTTGAGTTCTTTACGTTTCATTTATGACATTTAGTCTAGACATCTAGTCGTTACCTTGGGAGTCATTAGGGTGTAACTACAGAGGTAACTGTAATACCTAGATAAGCTCCAAGAGAAAAAGCAGCTTCTTGCTCAGACTATAACTTCATAAGCAGAAATATCATTACTCCATGACTACAGAAATATTTTAGTTATCTTTCTAGACTTTTTAGCTCACCCTTTGATCCCCGACTGGAGAGGCAGTGGGTGAAGCAGAGTAACTTGGGAGGCAGATGACATTTAGTGCCACTCCTGCAAGTCTACAAGACTAAACTCACTTTGTCTGTCTCCTTACGGATGGATGCAGTTAAGCGAAGTCAGGGAATGTGCTTCCCTGGGAACACCAAAAGATTTGCTGAACCAAACAGGCAAGGTAACAAGATGAACCTGAATCCCTATCTTTATTTGGGATACCACCTTTCTTATGGATGAATCTCCAGTGCAGTAAAGACATGAGTAGAAATTGCTGCAGCAAACAATTTTTGTTCTTGCATTTGTTGTTTTGAATCACAAAGTCGAAAGAGAAATAAACTGATCCTTCTGGGAGATGGGCAGCTCTGTTTTTCCCTGGGGGCAGAAAAGGGCTGTGCATGGCCTTCTCCATGAACTTTGGCAAAAAGGAGTCCAGTGTTCAGCAAATGAAGTCTGCTGAACACCATAAGCAAGTACCCTGGAGCAATTTCAGACCAGAAATCAGGTTAAATAAAATTTCTTTGCTCTGCTGAAACTTTATACTGAAATTAGCCTTGAAACAACTTACAGGCCTGGCTCTAAATTTTTTGTATCATTCCATGTAGTGCTGCACTCCTGGTGAGGTCTTCATGTTATGGAATAGTTTAGTGAGAGGATAACAAGCCCATGAAAAGGTGCTTGCCCCTTGGAGCTGCATGTTCTCAGATCTGAAGTATTGTCTGTAACTTGTAATAGAAGTCCCCATGACAAATTCACTGCAAGATGCTGAGCGGTCAGTCAATGTTCCCTCCATCACTTAACATATGCCCTATTTTAATAATTCCTTTTTTTTTACTGTTTTTGTTTGGTTTCACTGACTACAGATGAGACATCTTGTTTTTCAGGAAAACCAAGTTGCTTGAGTATCATATCCGCTAATAAACAAAATAAAAATAGAAGCCTTAGCCCAGAAAAACAAAGGCTGCAAGGGATATAGGATCTCTAAATAAATCAGGAGTGTAAACATCAGAGAAACAACTAAAGACCTATTTGGTAGAAGAATAACAGGTGCAAGTTTGCCATAAATAATCTAGAATTGTGAAATAAGCTTCTTGAGCCTTAGTTCTTGGCTGATCAAAAGAGGCTCCCTGCAGGGCAAAGCTTGACCAGTGTCTTTCAAAACTGTCTATGGTCTGCAGAAAATAACTTCACTGAGTCTATGCAAAATTATCCATATATCCCCTTGTCCAGACACCAGAAAACAGTCCAATTCACACACTTGTTAATACGCAATTTTCAACACTGTACTGAAAACAGTTGTTGCCCAAATTAATATAATCTCTGATGCAGTGTAAGAACTAGCAAAAATGCTTGTCATGTTTAACTCAAAGCTAATTCAAATAAAATACAGAAGATAATGCTCCTTAAGGCCAAGTCTCATTTTGTTGAAGCCAAGTCTGCAAACACTGTCATGCCCACTTGGAAGTTTAAGACACTAACAAAACAAAAGCTTTCAATGTGAGAAAATAAATTTTTGGACAAAATAATTTTCCATCAGCAATTCTGGTTTGATCTCAGGGAGGGTTTTGATAGCAGACTGGTGGAAAAAACCTACAGTGGAGCACAAATACTCTTGGCCAAACCCCTTCTCCTGCAGCACAGTCTACGGGTGGAAGCAGAAATTAAGGCAGGGCTGAACAAAAGACTTTATAAACTTTATTAAGCTTATTCTGCTGACCATGTGCTAGCTGGAAGTTCCACTTGTGTTGCTTGAGTATCACCAGGCAGCTGCACCCCTGGTGAGGATTTGGCCCATGGCAGGCAAAACTTAAGGCCATCAGTGAACAAGTGCACATGGAATTATTGCAGCCTGTGTCAATCTACAGGCACTTTATTGCTGGTAACCACTCTGCAATTAGGATTTAAAACAGTATTTACCTTACTTTAGTTTGATGTATTAGTTCTTTCTTTTTAAGGCAGAAAGGGCACTAGCTACTGGTCTGTCCATCTGAAATGTGTAACAGCACTCAAACTGAAGCCTGGCCAGCAATATTCTGTGAAATAATCCAAGGAAACCTCAGTGGCAGCAAGTGGTCTCATTCAGGAAACAATTTCTACAGCTTTACAGTGCCCCACAGACCTGGCAATGTGGAATATGACCAACAAAGAAGGGTTTCCCCTCTGTCCCAGCAGCCCCATCTCCTGCAGCTTTGGGGTTTTTATGGTAGGTCTCCAAGCCAAAAACTAAGCCTGACCCAACACAGTTCATGCAAAAAAGCTGTAAAGATGGCATTTACTGCTCATGTTCAGCGTTCCTGGGTCTGAATTCAGAAAGCTGAACAGACAGGTACTGAGCAAGGGGGGTTGAGCTATGTAAGAACATGGCATTGCCCCAGCAAGGAAAACTGGTAATGCTGCCTAAGTGGATGCACAAAGAAGCAGCAAGATTTGCTTCTCAAATTTATTTTCTGAAACACGGTTTTGTCCCTTAATTTGCTTCAAGTAAGACAGGCTTCAACAGGAAGCCAGTAGCCTCCTCTGAGAGATGCCAAACTAGAATAAGGAGTCACAACATATAAAACAGGACAGTCAAATCGAGGCAGTCAGCCTAGCTCCTGCTCTTGCACACTTGTATAATTTCTTAATTCTAAACATTTTAGACAACAGGGAGGCTGTTTTATTAAAAGCCACAGACACTGGCAGTCCTCACATATACATGCACAAAGGTAATCAAACTCCTAACAGCAGTGACAAAGCTTGCCAAGTAATGTTCAGAATTTGGAAACCATTCACAGAGTCATAACTGGAAGGCTTGTGTGAGGAAGGAGGCAGAGCAGCACCCACGGCACAGATCAATGATGTTACTGTGGTCAGCTGTGTCCCAAGGGACAGCACAGCAGGCTGCACAATATGAGCAGGCTGTGAAAGTCTTCAGCCACTCCTGCACTTACCAACTCTACTCATGAACTGTTAGTTAGCACTAATGAAGCTTCTTTAACAAGAAAAATAGCAAGGAAAAGTCTTCAAGCATCTTTAAAGATGGCTGTGGTAGAAAAACTTAAATTCTTTCATTATGCTTTGTTCTGGGTTTGTGGGTTTTGTTGTTTTTTTTTTTAAACACAAAGATCACACTTAAGAAATAAGGAATTAAGGCTTTGTCCACATCAGAGATTTGTCCTGAAGCAGCAAAATCCCTCCAACTGAAATCACCATCCCACTGAAATGGGACCTTTAGACTGCATTTCATGCACTGACCATTCCGAAATATACTTAGTGCCGAAACTAGTATCAGGTACTCATTCTGTGCACACTCTGGTACACAGTTAAGCCCAAGTATAGCCTTAATTTTAACATGGAAAAGCCAAAACTTCTCAAATACTTGATAGTAATAGCACACATCTAATACCTGACACCTCTACACCTTTCCACAGAAGTTAGTAAGTAAAATGCAGTCTGTAGGTGGCAAAGAGGGCTGATAAAATCCATCCTCCACCAGGAAGTCAGTTCTTTTCACTAATCTGACAGGAGGAAGAATAAGACAACCCATTTCAGACACTTGAATGGTACAAGCTGACTCGCCAAGCACCAAAGCCACCATGGAGTGACTGCAGAGAACATGGCTCCATGTGGAAAAGAGCAGGGAAAAGTGAAGCAATCCCTTTTTGGCAGCAGAGGACGGTTAGATCAGACCTCCTTGAGCCAGAAACACAGACACATACAACACTGAGCACGAGGCACACCACATTTCTGCCTGGTTTCAGCCAGTGGTCTGCTGAACACTGAGATAACCCCGAGCCTCTCCTCGGGCCTTGGCTGTGTTCATTCCTGAGCTGGGCCTGCTGAAGTCATTATTTTTAAGTGCTGGAGCAGGATCCTGCCATCAAGTTAAATGAACACAGATGCTGGTTTCTCCACTTGCCAGAGGTGTACACAGCCCACCACAGGAGCATCCATGGCTCCACTGGCACCAGCCCCGGAGTGGTGAAGGTCCCAGGAGAGGAGCAGGTGTGTCCTTAGGCAGTGACATTTTCTTCGGGGACTTACAAAGTACGTTCTCTCCCCAGAAAGGCTGCAGAAGCCCAGACTGCTCAAGCTGCTGATGCACTCAGATAAACTCTCCTGCATCTAAAAAAAAGCCTCACGCTGACAAAGGGATGGACAGATTTCCCTCAGCCCACAGCACACCTCACTGTTTGACTCATTACCCTGAGGTGGAAACACTTGCCTGATCCCTCAACACCAACAGCCTGTTTGGTAGCATCTGTTATGTAGTTGTTACTACCATTTTCCCAGTTTCTGCTTTCCAATAAAAACACCACTGTGCCAACAGGGATGCTTGGAGGAGTCTCCATCTGCGTGATCTGGCCAGAGCAAAGAACAGCCTGACCCCAGGATATCATGTTCTGAGTCCTGTGCAGAAACTCCTGCTGGCACAAAGGCAGGATCCAATTCACTCCTCAGCCCAGAGGCAGTTGGTCATTATTCAGCTGCAGCACATTGAGGAGACACAGAGACATGAAGTTCTGTGTTTCAGCTGGAAGTTGGGAAGTCTAGCCTTCACCAGGCTGGAATCCAGCCAGTGATACGTGCATAAGACAGACCCCCCCGAAAAGCAGGGATAAAACACCCTCCTTTCCTACCTCAGCCTAAAACTACAGCTCTTTTCTCTTTCAGCTCATCAGCTCAGAGGAAATGACAGCTACCTAAAGACAATTCAGGAGTCGCTATATATAGGGTGAAGTGAACTTTTCCCCAGGAAGCTCTAGATCTAGGTCATCTTGCTTCTTCTGGAAGGCAGGAAAAACCAGGTTACTCATTGAACAAGATTACAGTTTCTAGAGAAAATAAAAGATTACTTGGAGCATGAAATTTTGTGTGGACAGTATTTTTTTGTTTCCTAAAGGACTTTTAAAAACAAAACTCGCCATTAAACACTGTCGCTTTGAATACCTGGTTCCATCTACTTTGAACTGAGAAACCCATTATACTTACAGAAGGAATAGGCATTGTTTGGTAAACTTACTTTCAGTAGTTTAGCCACGCAGTAAAATAAATACAACCTCAGGTCTCAGAAATTTCAAGGAGTTTGTCTATATTCAGACATAATGTAAAATCCCTACATGCACCTCATTTGTGGCTCTTACAGATGACTGGAATGATTACATCCAACCCAGCACAGCTCCAGGCTAGCTATCATATGAATTCACTCCGATGGACTAAGCACCACTTCCAATGGAGGGAAGGGTGGGAGAATAACCAAGCATGTCACTCAGATTTGGGCCCAAGGCCACCATCTAACTCAGCCCAGCCACTGAGGATACCTGGGCAGCTGAGCCACTGCAGCATCCTGAAGGTGCTATTAGCTGAAGAGCTGTGCCTGGAGATCAGGGCACAAAGAGTTTCCTCAGCTCAGGACAGACCTTAGTGCAGCACTGCCCATGCAGTGCTCCTCACTAGCTTCTCATCAGCAGACCCCTAAAGACTGCGAAGGAGAAGTGTGGGCCTGCATTTCAGCTTAGTGATTACAGAGGGGATTTCATTAGCTCTTGTGAGCACGGTCAAAACAGCCCACAGAGCCTCGGAGAGCCAGGAACTGAGAGGTGAAAACGCACTGACCAAGAAAAGAATTAACAGTTAATTTAAAGTAAGTATTTCTGCTTGAATTTTAAAACTGATTCTGTTCCCTTCCAAGGAGGGTAATATACTTTCAAGGGCACCATTCTCCACGGGACAATCCACAACTGCCTCAAGGTCTCCAAATATAAACATTAAAGAACTCTGTGAAGCAGACACTAAAGCAATGTCTTCGTCATATTTCATAAGCTAAACTGAAGATGTATGGATGCAACTGCAATACAAATCATAATATTTAAACAGAAAACAACCAAGGGAAATCCCAAAACATCAGAAACTGGCAACGGCAATTAAGCAAGTACTACTACAGAGCATAAAATAAAGTCTACAGATGTTAAAATATTAATTTCAGTGTCTTAACTAAATCTGAATTTAGAGCATTAGTTTGCTGAGCCTTTTATGTGTTTTCCACTGAATACAGCAGTTCGTTGCTTTTTGTTAAGCAACAGTACAGACCAAACCAGTTTAGCAGTTTGGTATGTCTGCAGTCAAGCAATGCTTGCACTCGTTTGTTCAAAACCTGAGAGCAATCACTTCTCTTTCTGAACTTTAAATAAAATTAATGTATTCAGGCAGAATAAATACTGGCCTTAATCTATATTGCAAAATTATACAATGTCTGAATTAAAGATTTTGACAACTGTGTTAATAAAACACTGTGATTAACGTTCAGTGCATAGAACAAGCTCTGTATCTGGCTTTAATTACAGTGATGAATAAAAGTCAGACACAGGCACTGTCCCAGAGTATTCATGCATTATACTGTCCCATAGATACTGAAATAATGGAATCTGATGCACTTTGATCTCTTAGATAAGCCTCCCACAGCTCTGAAACAGAAAGGGCAAGAGCACCCAACCTCATCCAATTCTGCAGCATTCGCACACTGAGTCATAAGAGATTTGGATCCCCACTACCAAGATACATCTTACGGGAATAAATACAGAGAAATATTGCTCCATTTCCTTCAGGCTAAAGCTTGCACACAAATCATCTCGAGAGCCACACAGAGTGATCGTGGTGAGGACTACAGGGACACCTTAGAGTCTCCACAGAGCTATATATACTTGGACGGTAGTTATGTTATATTTGTGGGATATATTCTAGTCTGATTTTTTAAGCAGTTTTGCCATGACAAAGATTAGAAACTGGCAGCATGTGGAAGATGCAATGGTTTTAATCATGACTGCAGGATGGTCAATTTCTTGCCTTTGTCCAAACCAGCACGGACTGACTCATTTTTTGCTTACAACTGGATAGTCAAGCAGCTTCATTAAATTTTATTAGTCATAAACCAGGCGTTTCCTTGATGCTTCTAGGACCTCTCCTAGCAGTCCAAACTCTACTGGCATGTGGGCTAGCTACAAGCCCAAGCTCTGGGAAACTCATCACTGTCAGCCAGCTGAGACTTGTCTTTGACTAAGGGTGAAGCTGTCCCTGCATGAGCGTTTGGCCTTGGAGTACAGGGCACTACATGCAAGGACTGCTCCGGAGCCATGCCTCTGGAAAGACAGATTGCTCCCTCTGAGCAAAAGGCAGATGAGAGGACACAGAAGCCACTCCAGTGTCCAAAAATACAACCAAGGGAAACAGGTTTCAGTATTGCAAGGGTAACAGTCTGCACATTCATCAGTGCATGCTGGGGCTAAGGGAGGAACCAAATTTCCTGAGTCACAGTTTCTCTCATCCTTCCAACAGTTTCAGTCCTCCCCCAGGCACCTCAGGTCTACATCATCGCTCAGCTAAAGCAGTGGCTAAAAACTGAGGGAGAATGAGAAAGCTCAAAACTCAGCCCAGCCTTTGACAGAGGGTACGTGTGCGTGCAAATGTGCACAGAGCATGCGTGAGCGCTGTGGTGGATCAGCAGAAATGCCCAGTGCAATAACCCAGCTGGTTGTGATTTGGCTGACGCAACTGCGGTTGAAAGGATGGTTCTTTTATCTCCTCCTCCAGTTGCCGCACGCATCTGCTCTTTGTCCGTGTCACCGTGTGTGGATCCTGGCCCAGCAGCTTTTATGCCACCGACATTCTGACTTTCTTCTCCACTGATGAGAAACAGAGTGGTTGGCAGATTCCTATGGAGGGGCTGGTAAATAAAATAATCACTCTCTGTAACCGTTTGGTCTCTTGGAAATCGTTTCATTAGTTCATAGGAAAGTCACGGTTGATTTGCTTTAGTCCATTCCACAGATCATTATCTCCTCAAAACATAAAAGTAGTTTATTTTCCGTGGGTCAGAAACTGACTCCAGATGTACAGCCAGCAACAGCTGATCACAGCACTGAACCCGAGGTACATATGGGAAACAGAAGAGCTTCCTAAATCCATGGTGGTCCTAGATTTTAGGGAGGGTGGTATTGCATGTTTGGGTTGGCTTGTCCAAAAGAATGCACAATCTTCCAGCACAGCAAAGATTCATCACCCTGATTAGGCAAGATTTCTTATTACCATCTCCACAGCCTCTTCATTCCTACTAATCAAGCATCTGGAATGCAGGCTACCAAATAAACGCTGAACTATCAGATTCCAAAAGAGATTTTAGGAGACTTATCTACTGCCTTAAACAGATTCTCTGATAAAGCTCCCTCTCTACAGCATCAGGTTTGCCATAAATTTCTGCAGAGGTTCCTTTGGTAATAGAGGAACATTATTTTATTAAAATCAAATTACCATTGAACACTTTACAAACTTGAATTAAATTACTAAGCATGCCTGCACTAAAGATAAACTTTATTACTCCTTTACTCCTCATTTTCCAGTGAAGAAACTAAAGCACAGACCAATTAAGTGGTTTGCTGAAGTTACAAACAGATCAGAAGACATTACATAAGGATGATGATAGCTTATCCTAGGGCTGCTAGAGTGGGTTTTTTAGGTGGATTTTGTTTTGTCTTCAGGGCTGGGGGTTTTTTTGGTTGACGTGCAGTTTTACCCATCAAGAAGTTACACAACTCTAGCTCTGCTGGGACAGTCTGCTGCTATGGCTTCCCCCCAAGAGGTGGGCAGAGCAAGACAGCATCTTCTTCAAAAACACATCCTACCTTCAGGGTGCAAGACATATCTTTGCCTCTGAGACCTTCATAATGTCACGGCCAATTTTTCTTGTAGTCTAAATCAAGATCGAAGCTTGCTTTCCCTTTCAGAGTCAAAAGAGGTAGTGAGTCTTCAGCTTTTCCCCCTGAAAAGGTTTTATTCTTACTCAGCCACAACACCCCTAAAAATCTGCTCATTTTGTAATTCTTTGGTCTCTGAGGAACTGTTTCAGTAGCTCCTAGAAAAGTAATGGCTGATCTGCTTTAGTCTATTCCACAGACTATTACTTCTTCAAAACACCAATACATTTCTCTTCGTGCATATGGAGAGGCAGAAACAAGGACAAGCACAAAGACTGGAAGACACAAGTCTGCCACAAGCAAGAGGTGTTATTTTTAGTTTCTTCGCCTTACATTCCGCAACCAGTTTGACTACAACCATTAACAGGGTCTGCAGAAGTGCTCATTAAGCTGAGCTTCCTTCCTTTGTTGAAGTGATGAACAGGGACACAGGAAGACAGGGACAGACTTTGTAGAGCATCGTGATCCAACTTAAGACGCTTCTTGCAGAAATCCATGTGAAGCAGAAAGCAATTCTCTGTCAAATGTGATTATAAACATATTCTCTTCTTTCCAAAATTCGCCCTGGAAAATATTCTGGACAGAGCGGTTAGGAACAGGTCCTTACCAACTCCGAAGTCAACAGTGAATCTAGAAACCAGCTCTAATTTTATAAGAAAGGTGGTAACACGGAGAACTCAACATCAGCATACTCTTCCAATTTCCTCTAGCCACGTCTAACACATTTTTAACTGAACATAGTTTAAAATCTATTTTAAGCAGATAAAGCATTACAATATTCAACCAATATTAACTAAAATATTAATTAAAACAGTTTATGAATGGGTATTTTCAAGACTGAGGTTACCTAACTGTGATACTACCTGGTATCCTTTATTTTCAGGCCTGTCTTCCTTCCTCTCTTCTCCTCTGCCCCACCAGCTTTTTTCACCAGCAAAATGAAAGTCAGCCCTATCAGCCAGCGTGGCAGGCCATGCTGAAACCAGTATGCACTGAGACAGGAAACACAGGTGCAGTTTTTCTAACTGCTGTCTAGAAGGAAGTTTAGACATAGTACCCTCAAGAAACTTTCATCTAGAACTGATTACTACCAATATAATTCTCTAGACAACTTGCTAAGCTCTTCAGCAGTGGAAGAGTAAGAAGTGTCATGGCATATCGTACACTAGCCAAATAATCTTGAATGTGACTATAATGACATTAAGAATACATGTATTTCATTACTGTATGGAAAGTTAAATGTATATCCCAATACTGATATTAAAAGAAAAGGTTTACTGCTTTGGACATACAAATAATCTACGAGAACTGCAGCATAAAACATGGAACACTTGCAGCTTTTCTGAATGCAGTGTCTAAATTGTATCATACCTATTTATCAGGAGTGACTTTATCACTTAATGCTTGGTCTTTCACAGATAAAACGTTATTCCAGAATACTACTAAAATACTTCACTTCTGATAATGAGTTACATAAGGCCACTCAAGCTACCATATCCTTGAAGAGAAGCATAAAACATCACTGGCTACTCTACCATTTCTTATCCATGCAGCAAACTCTCAACTTCAGCTCCTCCATCACTTTCTCTCCTCACTGCAGCTGATCTTCACCTCGGGCACTGCAGCCAGAAGGCACCAGGCAGCAACACAGCAACAAAGGGTTTGAAGTCCTTTGAAGTTTCCACCAGACTAAGGAATTGTAGACTGGAGTGGTATTTCAGTTCACATCCACAAGTGCAACTGTAATTCATACACGTCATCACCAAGATTTGGAGGACCAGCAGAAAAAAGAGCAAGACATGCATAGGCAACTTTTAAATATACTGCTTTCTCTTATATGAAAGTAACCCTACTAGTTGGTTTGCTTTCTTCATGGATAGCTTTCTGTACATAATGTTTTCCCATCGCATCTTCCCCCTTTTCATGCTGTTCCAACATATACCAAGAGTTCCAGCTTTGCACAGCCACTCCATAGTAAATTATATATAACCTGTTACACTACAGTAGTCTTCTTTCTTGTACAACACACGCAATCACAGATGATATATCGTTGCAATTGGGGCCCAAAGGAATTTTTATTCAGCTGTTTCTATAAATGGGTGCGACTGCTAGATCAGAATTAATTTGGCTAGCAATTTTTAATTATATTAATTACCATGTCTTTGAAAAGACAGCATCAGAACACCGATGTAACATATTGCTTAAGTCAGGAGGAGAGTGTAGCAAAGGCTTTGTTTCCCTGCTGAGCAAAAGACATCCAACACTCCCATTCACAGGGCAAGTTTCACACAGAAACACAGGGGACTATTTCAAGAGGATTCTCTGACTGTCCAAACTGGGCACTTCTTTGGCATCTCCAGGGCTGCACCTACAGTGCTGTGTTCAGGCTGAAGGGATCCTGTGGCACTGCCAGGCCAGGCTGATGTGCCACCTCCCTGAACTGGGGACAGCTGGGATTAAGCACAACAGGACAGAGGGATGAGGATGTGTACACTGGGTACAGGTGATGCTCAGGTAACAGAGGAGGCCCAAGGAGGCTACTGCAGCAACCTCAGTTTTAAAAGAAGCCATGAGACATCCTAAATTACACTTTCGAAACCTGCTGTCCCCAGCAGCTTTTGGAGGATTATGGGAGCACGGCATTGGGTTAAGCTCATATTTGTGACCTCTCATTTTGTGCCTACAGCCAAATCAAATGAGTATCCAGGTCAAAAGGTTTTAAATTAATCCCTCCAAATAAAAAAAAGAAAAAAATCCACTAGATCCACTGAAACATTTTATCTGGGTCTGTAAGACAACACAAGGTGGTACAAAGTACCAGACAGTGCTCTGGAGCTCTTCAGGTAACAGGATAAAATACTTTTTTAGTCTATCAATTTATCAGCCATATCAACATATCAAAAGTGCTTTTATGAGTTTACTATCAATACCAAGATCTCATGCTTACTTCTCATGCTTTTAGATAAGTAACTTAGCAGGTGCTATACATCTTTTGGGGAAGACTGGGGTATATTCTGTCCACAGTAATACTTTCTAGAAACTTAGGAAAAAAGGTGTTAAGCATTCTGTACTTCACCGTGTAAAAATTCCAAAATTGAATAAAATCACAAATTATTTCCTACTGCTATTAAGGAACTATTTAAGAACAGAAATATGAGACAAGGATTAAGAAAAGGGACACATCTGTTCTGCAAAATAAAGTCTTTGGGAAGAACTACTAGAAGTAAGAGAAACTGAAAAAAAACCCCAGTGAACTTGTATAGAAAAACAGCAGAAGGCATATTGCCAACAGATGGTGAAGAAGTCATACACCAAAAAGGAAAACAAACTTGAAAGCATACTCAATTTTGAGGACTTGAGAAAAAAAAACAAAACCAAAGCTAGCTCCTTCCTAATCACAGATTCCCTGGTTAAAAATGGAGCTGCATGTTCTTTACACTTAGAAAAGCAGTTGTAATTTCTGGGTTCTAAAATGGAGGCATTCAAAATTAGCATCTGTCTATGAAAATGTTGGTCCACTTTTGAAATCACTTCCTTCCTCCCCACCATGAAAACACACTCTTTTTTTGGTGTGTTTTCATTATTTCCCATGTTAGCCGTTAAGCTCAATGCACTGGAAAATATCTGATGCTTTAATGGGCCAATTTCTCATTAACTCAGATACCTTTTAAAAAAGATGCTTCCTCTCTGAGGCCTTCCTGCAGCAGCTGGTAACATGCACTGCCACAGAAATCAAGAGACAGGGATTTGCAGAGCCTCTCAATGGAAGTTACTCTCCTTTACTCCATGTGTCCATACTGCCAATCCAATTCTCAACCTCCCTTCTGGAAGGAGGAATTTTACACACACAGTTTAACAGCACTCACTGATCAAAGCAATTTGATATGCTATACTGAAATTATTACTGGGGGTACATTTTGCTGCTGGAAATCAATAGGTAAATAAAAATTAGGGCATAACAAGATTCCCACGTGAATGCCCATGGCACAATCCTGCCAGATCACGAAAAAGTATTTTAAATGTCAAAGTAATACAGAAGTAATCTTCTACAACCGTGTATCTTCACCCAACAAGCCTCCTTCCCCTAGTTTTGAATACCTTGCAAGAGCCATTCAGGAAGTTGACACATTTTTACTGCATACCCAAGAGCAACAAACATATCAGATTTTAGAATCTTCTAAAATATGTCCACTTTGAGCTAAAATTTCAGCAGTTGGCTTTAAAACTGTTCACCTTCCAGTTTTTTGAGGCTAGTTGTGACAAACAAGTTTTCAAACTTGTTTTATCCTTCCTTGCTTTCATTCCTAATGTCTACACATTATACAATAACTCTGGTTAAGACACTGAAAGAAGTAATTACCAGGAACAAGGGCACAACTCTTAAATTTCCATTTGTAAAACTGAACCTAAGCTGCCACTTGAAAGTTAAAATGAGTGACCTATTGCTAGCACAAAAGTAATACTGGAGAATCAGCAATTGTTCATACCTGTTTGTGTACCTTGTAAACATCAACCAATTTAAAATGGTAAGTCCTCACCTCAAAGTGCACAAAATGCTGCATAATATTGTAGGTAAGGCCCTTCTTTTTTTTTTTTTTTTTTAAGTCACAAACCATTGTGGTTCAAAATCTGTGGCAAGAGTAGCTTTGATTTTGACTATGAGACACTAAATACTACCCTAAGGTGAAGCTTTAGGAACTGCCAGGATCAGTGGAGGAGCTTTCAGGACAGACAGTGATGTTTGACACAGCCAAGTGCCTGTGGGCACATCACCTGATGCTGCTCTCTTCAGCTCAGGGAAGGTTTGCTATGAATACACTCACTCGATAATAGACACCTGTGGGTTCATTTATTTTACTGTCTATCGTGTTCTCAGTCAGCCATCCACACTTACAGACAACTTCTTCATTAAAAAAAAATTTAAGAAATCTCTGATGACAGAGGAAGAGTCTTTCCCTACACTGATATCCACACAAAAAGGCCTGCATAAGGTATATACTTGACTGGTGACTCTTACAAGAGCTAACAGGTTGTTTTTGAAGGGAAGGACAAAAAAAAAAGAACCCTCCAAAAGTCTTCCTAGAATCACAAATATAAATGCAGTAAATTGCACAGTCAAACTTTTATGCTGATTTGACAAAAATACAATGCATTCCTAAACCTCGTGGACAATTCAGTCTTAATTCAGAACAACACAACCTTTTAAAAACTTGATCTGCCAGCAAGCACTTTCTGTTTACTGGACTTCAGCAGACATAGTTCAGAAATCAGGAAAAATTCCTTGCATCATACAATTTATTTTAACATTCAGCTTTTGCACCCAAACAAAACAATCAGGCACACACTGCCAAGAAACATCAGTGCAGCTTCAGGGCACCAGCAAGGGCTGCTACGTGTAGGGCTTCTCTTCAACACTTACGGGGCTCCTATCAGGGTGGAATTCTTGAACTTGTTAAAGCATTTGTAGATTACACGCCTGTCCGGTTAAATACTTCCTGCAATTTTGTTAATTATACATCAGGGTCTGCAATTATGGAATGACTCCCATCCTAGAAAACACACAGCTCTCAAGACACCCCCCCAGAATGTGTGTTTTGACTGCCATTCTATAGATTCCTCTGGAATGCATGCTATTATCCCAGATAGGAAAATACTTTAAAAACTTGAATAGAATGTGCAGTTCTACCGCTGGATGGTTTTCCATTCCATTTCTCAGTGCTGTAGACAGCTTGTTTAGGTCAATACACATTTCTATAGGTGGGGGTGGAGATCACAAGGAGCAGACAAGAGCAACCCCAAGTTCAGGTTCTCCTTCCGAGTCCATCCCTTCCAGAGGCGGCCAAGCGCAGGCTTTCACACCAACGCCATCCCCCCTCCACATCGGCGTTATCCTCCGCTGTCAGCAAAGCCATCAAAGCAAATACCCGGCCTTTCCCTTCTTTCCCCCTGATTCGTCATCAAGATGTAAATTAACAGATTCTCACAGAGACAGAAAAAAAAACCCCCACGAACAATGGCAAAC
>VZRL01000642.1:3269948-3302485 GCA_013397895.1 Origma solitaria
GGCTCCGCGCCCCCCGGCTCCGCCGCGGGGACAGCCCTGCCCGCCCCCGGCGGGACGAGGCGGGACGGCAAGGGCTGGGGGACCGGCCTCCTGCTGGGCTCCCCCGGCCCCAAAATGGTGGGAGCCGCTTCGCTCCGCCCCCGAGCGCGGTGTTTGTTTGTGTTCCGGGCATGGCGGAGCCAGCGGCCGCTCGGGCCCGGCGGGGCGGGACGGGATGGCCGCGGGGACCCCCCGCACCAGCCGGGCCGCCCCGGCTGGCGGCGTTTGGGCGAGGCGCAGGGACCTTCCCCAGGGTTCCCTCGCGGGCGGGTCCCCAGGCAGCGAAGGGTTCCCTGTGCTGCCTGCTGGCTTGGCCCAGGGGCACGGTCGGTGTAGGGACGGGTTCTGAACCCCAGTGTGGGGCAAAACCAGCAACAGGCACATGGCTTCTCTAAAGGGTTTTTTTTTCTTAAGGGTTTTTTATGTGATAAGCAGATACTCATATAAGCCATATATTTACCTCCTTTTTTTTTTTCTTCTTAAAAAGATATTAATACTTAGATATAAGTATAGGTGAGTACTGATGAATGCAAATTTGAGGACAGCGAATGTCCCCGTGTTAGTGTGCCAGCACTGTTGCACACAGAGGGGTGGTCATATTTGTGTTCTTCCTTTGACACCTGAGATGGTTCATCCAAATCCCTCCTTGGCTTTCCAATTCACACCATGGAAAATATTTAAAAATCCAGTTTTTAGAGTAAAGTATTTTTTAAAGTGAAGAAATTTTGGTGCAGATGAGAACAGCTGGGAAGTCCAGTCTGTAAAGCAGTACAGCGTGGCTGCTGCTTATCACCAAGTTCTCTGCTGATACAGCTCGGGCCTGCTCTGCACCAGAGCTCCCATTTGGGTTGGAGTATCTACAAACCTGTTGCTCACAGTGACGTATTTGGCTCCACAACCTTTGCCAGTAGACCTGAGTCTGGGATCAGACTTTTTCCTGATTATCCGTATGAGATCCTTCTTGGAGATTTCATTTTATTACTGTTTAGGGAGGTTTGTTTTGCTGCTTATCAATGGGTAAGTTAAACAACCCCGGTGTAAAGCCTGTGATTGCTGCCATTTATGGTGCTCTAGCACAGTTTCAGGCTTTTCAAGGAAACTGAAACTGAAAATGGGGCAGGAATTGTGAGTGTTGTTCAATATGGAGAGGCTTTGCAATGGTGCATTGTAAATAATGACTGTTGTACATGGCTTGCTCATTTGGGTGTTTATCCTATGAGTCTGTTGGCTTGGTTGAATAGAATTAGGCAAGCAATTGTTGGAGGGGATCCAGTGAACCACTGCCTCACCCAGACAGGATTTCAAGGTTAAGGCAATGTCAGAGCTGTCTGCTGTGAGAATCTGGTGATGAAACTCCAGCGCTGTCACAGGTATTTGCAGTTGTGCAGTGGCAGCATCGGGAATGAGATTAGGGGCAACTAGAAAGGCTTATTTATTCAGCTGTTATTTCATGTTTTCTTTTCTCTGTGAGGCTTGGACCTGTGTCATTGGTGTTCAGCGAAGACCACAGGTCGCACTGTGCCTTGGAGTTGTGATCCTCTATAGGGAGGAGGTCCTTTGGAAACGTGTGGTGCCTCCCTTCTGGCTGACGCACTGAGATAGCCTTTGTTTGGAAACCAGAGTGCAAACATGGGTCCTTGTCTCATCCTGATACACAGTCAGGACACAGATGGGTCATCCTCTGGGTCCCACAGTACAGATGTTGCATTTGTTTATCTTGAGGCAAATCTCTAACAGGAATCATGGCCAAGCCCGGTTAAAACTTTCCCATTAGTAGGTACAGAGTGCTTCAAATCTGGGCACATTTTAAAAATGGAGATTTGTTAAGTGCTAGAAGAGGTCTGCTTTTCATGGTGGACTCACAGAGACCAAAGAGGAAGCAGCAATTCACATTTGGCTTTGCACTATGGCAGACTGCACCTGTGAGAGCTCTGAAGGAGGAAGAGCTACTACCAGCCATGCGTGGGTTCTTTGAAGTGGGGGTGGTTGAAGGCGCTGCTTTTCCAGGCCATTCACTCCTGTTGGGTCAGCTAGGTCAGTAATAATGGCTTTGCACCACCAGCTCAAAAGTTGTACAATAGTCCAGGAGATGGAAAATGGAGAAATTCTTGTGTTCACAAATGTCTTTTCATATCCCTGCATATGCTGAGGTATAGCCGTGAGCCTGCTCCTTTTGCTACCACCTTTTTTGCAGGTTGGGGACAAGGAAGCAGATGGATAGGTCCTCAGAGGATGTGATTTATCAGTATGGTTTCTTTGTCCTAGCAGAACCATAGGTCAATTTAACTGATTTTACTTCAGTTCTCTCTGGTTTTTACTTCCTGTACTTAGTTTGGGGAACAAGTTATTACCAGAATGGAACCTTAAAATGCTCCTATGGAGGAAGAAAGATCATGTAGTGGTTTAGGGCTGCATAGATACTACAGATAGAGAAGATGAAATGCAAATTTGTGTCAAACTGATATCAATACAGAACTGGCAACCTAAGTCAAACTTTTTCTCATCTTTAAATAGTAGACATTTAAACAATTGGCTGTAATCTGTTGTCAGAATGGAAATGGGCATGGTCTGAAATTTGCCAGTGTAGAGGATTCATGATCTGGTACATCTCAATACAATGATGTCAGATACAACTCTGTCCTAACCACTTTTTGACAGCTAGCATCTTCTAAGTGAAATCTATCTTTCAAAACAGAATGGAAATTCAAGAAAAATGCTTTTAAAGTACAGAGACAAAGTTTATGTTTTATTTTATAGGTTTTTAATATGAGCAGAGGAAAGTTACATATTGCTGTGTTTTTAAGGCTCATACCAGGTAGCCAGAGATGATGAATTGTCTTACTGAAAAATCTGTTTCCTTTTGAAGTAAAAATCTAAAATCCGCTGCAGACATAAAAAGTCTTTCTTGTTAAGAGTTTCTCTGAAAAATTGACATCATCAATTACCCAATTTTTAGATTAAAGACTCTTTGATAACACCATTTTACGTGATCCATGCTCATGTTATTGTTGGACAACATTTTGGATATGTTTAATGTGTCATGCTCAACAAAAGTTTTTGAAAGACCTTTTCTGTCCTCAGCATGGAAAAGTTTTTTCACTTCCTTTTCTTCCATCAAGCTTATTTTCCCAGCACTTATCATCTCTCATTATGTCTTATCTTTCTTCTGGATAAGATTGTTTTCCCAATTCATACATAGAAGCCCAGTTAACTTCTGAGTGCAATCTTTCCATGCCATGGTACCCAGTGGTTCAGAGATAACTCTGTTTGCTTGGGTAATGTTGGTGAATAGAACACAATGCAATTTTCAAACCTTTTTCTGGAAGGAAGAAAAAAAAAAGACTTTGTATACCTCTGGAGAATGGAAGTAAATTGCATTCTTCTATTATATATGTGAATCTGATTATGGGAATGGTGGAATTAATTTATCTGGTTATAAAGAGCATGGCATCTTCTGAAATGCACATGATTATTTTTAGTTTTGTTGATTTTAGCTGAATTGTAGCCGTTTCTCAGTGTATATTACAACTGCATATTGTTTTCTGAGACAGAGTGAATGCAGCACTAGAAAGCAATTATGGAACTAATATATTTTCCTGAAATGTACTTTGTGATGCAGGATTTTACTCATGTTTCTAAAAATTACTTAAACTTCTGCCTAAATTATCCTGGTATCAGAAATACAACTTATATCAATTTATCCTGAAGATACTGTCTTGGTAAGGAGAAGTATTCCATTACTGGCGAAAAGAACTTGCCTTCCATAATACCAGTTTTCCCCAGGTCCAAAATGCTTTTTCAGCAGTGAGTCTAGTGCCTGCCTTTTCCATGCTCTGGGGCACCTACCCTGTGTGCCACAAAGAACAAAAAGAACATGGAGTTTGGCACTAAAACACCCAAGCAACAAAGCAGACAGTCACCATACAAAAGTAACCTCTTCAAACAAACCCTCTGTCATTGAGCTTCCTGGTGAATTTTGTGTAGGAGTCAATTTTCCTTTTTCTCCTTGTACCACATGTTGCCACAGTCTCCCCTTCAAGAATGATCAGAGACCTATAAAATATGATCTAAGAGGAAAGATTGAAAGAATTGGGGTTGTTTAGTCTGAGGAAAAGGAAGGTGTTGGGAAAAAATGATAATGATCTTTCAAAATGTAAAATGTTCCTCTGCAGAGAGAAGGAATAAGTTTTACTTTATGTTCAGTGGGTCTAGGGCAAGAGGTGATGGACTTGGAGATTTAAAGTAGGCATTAGGAAATTATTTCAAACTGCAAATGTAGTTTGGCACTGAAAATGATTATCTGGGAATCTCATTTGCTGAAGGCTTTGAGAGGCGGATTAGGTCACGTGTCTCAGGAATGGTTTTAGTTGCTGTAGATTATATGGAGATAACCCCAAAAGGTTCCTGGCTGGTTTGCGGTGTTTTGTTTCTCTCAGGTGATTTACAGAAAATGCTTTACTGCTGTATTATTTTGATTCTCACTCTTTCTTATATACTTAGAAAATGCCAGTAAGGAAATATGTCAGTAGGTAAAAAATGGAGTAAGTAGAATGGGTGGTGATGTTCCCAATAGCAGAATATTAAGAAATCACAGTTCCTGTGGCAAAACCTTTGTGTTTGAGGAGGAGTGTGACATGCTGACCATGTCCTCCTGACACACTTTGGGTCACAACTGTTGGGCTGCCTTTCGACAAGTGGTGGATAGTCAACACAGAGAAATCAATTAACAGATCTTTTAAATTTTATTTTAGTTCTAAATTTGAATTGAAGCATTTGACTTTCTTCACTTTTTGCTGTGTTTACGTATGCCCTGAATTTGCAAGGAGTGAGCTCTGGATAGAGTTCACCAGTGGCCAGTTTGTTAGACAGGTACTGTCACTGCAGGTTCAGGGATATTCCGCCCAAGGTGTGGTGAAATGATAGATGTTTGCAGTAGCAGGTCCAGAAGTCACAATTACCTCAGCTACTGAGGGATGTGAAGTTGAACATGATATTGTTTCATCACAATTTGACATTTATGTTGGAGACTTTTTGTTCCTCCAATTCTCTGCAACAGTTAGGTAGTATCCAAAATGCTTGTACCTCTTTGAAACAGAATTGGGGGATTTATTGTTTGTTCAAGCTAAATTCTGCTGCACAACTTAAAACACCTCTTGTTCACCTTCCCCATAGTCTTCCTGTTTTTCTGATTTTTGCCATTCCTTCCATAGCCTAAAATCTCTGCTTTCTACCTGTAGGTATCTACAGGTTTTCTGCAATAATGGAGTGATAAAATGACACTTGGAATGACTCATGAGAACCTTGGGAGTGTGACCTTCTGTCAGACAACTCTGCTCAAGTCCAAGATCACCTATATCTCTGTCATTCCTTGAGAGAAAACTGTTGAAACTCTTTCTGGGTACTGAATGATGGCTACAGGTACTGTGTTCTAATCCCCTGCTGCTTCAAAAAATTTCCCAAGATTGCTACAAGTCAAATTCTTTATTATGTGTCCTGTTTATATTATTTCAGCAATTTCAGATATCTGAAAACTGTTACAATGCTTTGTTCAGTTTTTCCTTATGGGTCACGATTTGTAAATCTCCCATATGTTTTACTGTCCTGCAGACTCCTTCTTTGATTCACTTTCCAGTAAGCAGGACATCCCATAGAGTAATCCAGTTAAAACCTCAGCGTTGAGTAAAGAGAATATTATTTAGTGTGTGCAAAAATACCATTTATCAAACTTAGTGTCCTTCCTTTTTCCTAACACGTCGTTGCCTGCAGTTTGTAGCGCCTGTCACTCCCTATCCTTCTCTGTGTAATTCCTGCCTACTCAGATTTTCTTATTTTATGCTTCTCCAGATGATTGTTCTGAAGGGCACTGTTTTGCGCTTCCTGTTGGAACTCTGGTCTGTGACAGCTTAGCTGCCTGAATTGCAGCCGACAAGTTACTGGAGACTGAACAGAAGGAATGTGAGAAGGAACCGTTGAAGATTTCGTACTAAAAGTATTAGGTGGTTGTGAATGACTGCCCTTGGGAAATTCACTTTACCCTCTGGCTAGAAATGTTTCTTTTTTTTAGCATTTCATTTTATTTTTTTGATGAGTCTGTGTGTCTACAGCCTTCTCTTGGAGGGACAGACTGGAAATTTGTACCGGTATTTGCTTTTACATGCTCTGTGTTTCCTGAAATAATTCTAGAAAACTATATCATGCAGAAAACAGAAATTGTCATAAATTAAGTCTTCCTGATGTCTCTAATAGAATGAAAAGGAATACAAGAAGGTAATTGTACAGTTGCTTAGTCGGTTCTGATTTTGGTTTTGTGGAGATTCCTGTAAGACATGAAAATCTTGATTGTTTACTTACATGACAAAAGAGGAGAGAGGCCTTTTTTTTGAGCAGAACATACTGTTTAAACAAACACTTAGCACAGTGAAACAAGACAGCTAAAGGTACTGGAAGTCTATTTTTTTTTAATGTTTAAAAATATTTGTGTCTAAAAAGAAATAATTTTTCTTTTCATTTATTGTGAAGTGCCTGCCTAGAGTTAGTTTTTGTAACAGCAAATTGTTCCCTCTTTAAATTAAGTTTATAGAAACTGCACACTCTGTGGAGCTACTTTAACTTTTATTTGGAGGTGTTATCACCTTAACAGTGGACTTGCACACTGCTTCAGAAATTCAGCTGTTAGGCTGCGGATTGACTTAGAAAACCACAAACGCTCCATTTGGTGTTTTGATCTGTGTGCTGTTCCACAAACACTCATTTAGACATAGGTAAGTGCATAGAATCTCTGCAAGGCCCAGGGGATTGTAAATGGTGTATTTTGCCTCTGACTTACAAACTGTACACCAGCACAGTGCAAGGGTTAAGGACAAGATAAAAAAATCACTTTTGATTTCCTGAGGGGTTATTGTTTTTACATGAGAAAGGAGAAATGCAGTGAGGACCATTCCTGTGCCAAAATTTCAAAGTATGTTTCTGTCAACTGTGATGCCATTCCTAGGTTTTACATCAGAATCTTAAATTTGGATATAAAGATCTCTGTTGTAGAAGCCCCATCTTGTGGACAACCAATCAATGACTACTTCGGCACAACTGAAATTTGAAATATTTATAATATCTGGAGGTATTTTGGCAGCCTTTGCAATAAACTGGGGAGTTTTCATATTTCTGGACAACATGAAAACTTCATTCATGTGTAGAAATCAGCATATGTTTTTCAAAGACTATTTCCACAGGAAGAAATTGTGAATTACAGAGAAGTATTAACTCAGGAGTGGAAACAAGGATGTTGTCCTCAGAATTCTGTTTAAACTCCAAATCAGCTAAAACACAAGCCTGAATGCCTTGAATTCCTAAAATAGTGTCCTGTAGCATTTGGGTAGTACAAATGAGTCTCTGGGTGGCAAAATCATATAAGGGCAGAAGGACATTCTTTGAAAAAATTGTTAAGAGAGAAAGAATAGGAAAATATGCATGAAAACTGAATCTGGAAAATTTGGAAATATCCTTAAGGACTCAGTTTCAGCACAAAGTTATGGAAGAGGTCAAGCAATTCCAGACTCAGTGAGTCAACACACTGGGTAAGAAGAGTGTTGGGGAGGTAAAAAGAGTGTGAAAACAAGCCTGTGATAAAAGCTATTTTCAGGTTTCAGTATGACACTCATAGGATATATTAGATATATTCTATTATTATATAGAATAATATATACATCTAATTAGAATATCTTTTTTTTGCTCTGAAGAAATTGGGTTACTCTATGACAGTTTTCTGTTTCTTCCATATGAAGAAAGTAGGAACCTTCCTTATCGTTTTCCATGTAGTAATTAAGGCAGTAATGAAGGAGCCAGAAAATGTGGCGATGTCCAGGGAAAGGTTGGCAGAAGTGCCTCCGGCTGAAATACCTCCCACTGAAAATGCAGCCACTTCTTTTTTCAAGGTGGGGTATCCAGGGAAAATTTTGTTGGAGTAGCTTGTTTGGAAGGGATGGCAAGAGTAAAAAAGATTGTGGCATATAAACAGGGTGCCCTTCCAGCCCCTTTGGTGGGAAGGAGGTGTGGGTGTCTGACTGAGCATGGGGATTAACAAGGCAAAAGTTCAGGATCGGGACATTGCAAAGCCAGGAGATAATTTCTTTGTTCTTACCTGTGGTAGTCTGGATGAAATCTTCACTTTTAAGACATACCAGCTACCATACATTTTACTACTTAAAATTACCTTTAAAAATGAGTGTACGTCTGCCACTTTACAGTTTAAGTTTAAAATAACTGTTTACTTCATACTGAATTGAAATACTTCATTCAGTAGTCTGGGAATTTAATTAAAAACTCATTTGTAACATATATAGATCTAAAAAAGTCACCTTTCTTAATAAGCTAACAGATAAAACTATGAATGCACATTATCGGGATATTACTAAAAAATTCACAGACTTGTCTGGGCCTGACTGACTCCTTTTGCTTCTCATATTCTTTTGGAATAGAATTCTATATTTTTGATGAAGGGCATCTTTGATGAATTGTTTGGGGGTTTTTTTTGCAAAACCTTTGAGAAAAATGTATATTCCAAGTTTTTACCTCAGTCAGCTCCTTAAGGAAGAGAATATTACAGCTTCAGCAATATACAGGACTACAGTTTTTAAGTGAGAGCCAATTCTGCTGGAACCAGCACGTGAAATCAAAATCAAAATCTTTCTTAGTGTAAAGTGAAGCCATGAAAGGAGCTTTGCTGCTCTTTCTGTGGAAGTTTTTTCTTCCTCAGGAGACAGGGAACAGCAGATGCTCACTCACCCCTCAAGGGAAGTGCATATGAAGTGGGAACAGCTACTTAGAATTCCCTGCACTTAAATAATAAAGCATGAACAGTTCATCCAGAGGAGTACAGACTGATATTAGTACGGTGTGAAATCTAGAGGAGCTGTAGCCTAGGAAAAGAAAATGAATATGTAAAGCTTGTCATAAAAGGGTGTTGGAAAGCAAGGATTTATTCCAGCAGTGTCGAGGGAGGGAATAGGGGCTGCTCATCCCTGCTCCACTAAGTGAGTTCATCAGAGTACAGAGGAAGGACAAGCCTTGGTATAAAGGGCAGACTATTGCCTTCTCCTGAGCAGAAGGCTCTAGGAAAAGCAAGTGTTGGTAAAAGCAAAAGTCTCTGAAGGAGTGGAAGACAAGGGCAAATATTCAGTGATACTTCTTGGTTTGGATTTTATTATAAATTCCTGTTGTTTGTATATGCCCATGTGAGAAGGAAGGGAACTGATTGCATCAAGAAGAGTGATTTGCTGTACCTTCTCTGATACGTACAAGAAAATGTTCAGTTGCAGAGAGTTCATTGCTAAAAGTTGCAGAGTAATATGGGTCTCTCATACGAATAGATTTTTCAAGAAAATACAGCAGGACTGGAAACACTAAGTGTAAACGTGCAGTAATCCACTGTCAAAAGAATGGTGTAGGTGTATAAAATTGATTTCAAAGGGAATGAAGAGGTGTGATTTATGAATTGCTACTTTTTAAAGATAAAAAATTAGTTCACACATAGGTCATGTTAAAAAAAGAAAGTAGCTTTTCATCCTTATCTCTTTATTATGCACATTTTTATAGATGTTTTCTTTGGTTGCCTCTAGCCTTTCTGCTGTTTTAAATATTCAAAAATTTCTATTGAGATAAAAATGTTAGAAGATGTAATAATACCGATATATCAAGTGATTTAGCACTAAAAAAGATTTCCTGTGGCCATTTGAAAACAAATCTTGAATGTGTTATGCCAATACAAAACTAAATCTGTGCAGTTGGACCTTGAGCACTCATGTTTATAATGTAGGAAAGTGCTCTTTTAAAGCTGTCTCTGCCTTGTGTCCCTTCCTCTTGCAGCCCATCCCTTTCTGCAGAGCTGTGGTGGTGCCACATTGCTGTGACCTCAGTGCATCAGTCACCAGCACAGGATCCACTTCCCCAGGGAGGGATCGTGGTCCCTGTTCCCATCCTCATCAGCCACTTCAGGAGAAGGACAGGCCCCTGCCATCACCAAAGACAACCCAAATCTCTCCTGAGCCTCGTCCAAAAAGGTTCAGTAATTTACAGTTCCTTATGGCAAGACACTTCTTCTGGTATTAATGTCGTGAACATTTTGAAATGTTATCAGACAATAATTGCTATCACAACTTTTAATTCTGTGTTTCTGTTTCAAATTTTCCTCAGTTCAATCAGAACCAAAAGTTAATGCCCGTTGGCTAATTTCCAGTGCATGCCTCCACAGAACAACTGCTGCCTTTAACTGGTGGAGAGATCAAGGCTTGAACTGACAAAAGACATCTGTATTTTGGAAAACAAATTAATGTTTATGTTTTAATTTATAAGTTCCTGGCTCTTTTATGGTTCCTGTTTTTCAAGTAATGTCTCTTTGGATCCCTAGCTGATGGAGAGTCAAAATGGAAAAGGCCCATGAGAGAATTATCACAATAGAACATCTGGTCTGCATTGGAAAAAGCTGAGGAAGATATTCAGCATCTCTGAGACCAGAGGCAGCTATAAGGCAGTTTGAAAGTCAGTCCATGAAAAATTATGCAGGTTGTGGCCACCTGGGCCAATCTGTGTTGTTTTGGGAAGAGCTACTCTGCTCCTGAGCATCTGAATTTTAATATCTCCCTTCAGCACGGATATGTGAGAGCTGGGAGTGGTATGAAAGGTGTTTGCTTTCCATAATGTTAATCTGAGTCCCAGCATTGTCCTAATTATATTGTGGGTTTTTGCCAGTCTCCCAGATTTCTTTTGAGCATGTAGGCTGGAGTTAAAAGGCTTTCCCAGGGCTTTTGGCACAGCTTTATAAGAAAGTGGATGGAGAGGACTTTGTATATTTTTGGAAGAATATTTTGCATCCTGCTTTAAACTATTCCAGAAGGTAAAAGGACATTAGCTAGACTGTATATTGGCTCATGTACTGCTACATCGTTAATGGCAAGGAGTTTTATTCCTGTTTTCTGCAGTCCCAGACTGTAAGAAATGCAAAGAAATCATGGACCTACCAGGGCAGTAAAGGCACCAGTGGATTCAGAGGGAACTAACTCCTTCCACCACATGGATCTTCGGTCCTTTAAGTCATTATAGGTCATGCAGAACAGAAACAATTTGACATGTATAACAAGAAACATTGCAAATTGTTTGCCAAACAAAGACTTATACTGCAGATGGAAGAACTGATGGAAATTGTTTATAGATGGGGAACTAAATGTAGATTTTTTTCAAGAACAAGGTTGCTCTCTTCCTTGCCAAGACAAACAAATCTGATAGACCATCTCATTGCTTTAGGCTGCCTGAGGACCCACTGGAAAGTCTATGGACCTTTTTCCACAGAAAATTTGTGTATTGTCAATACATTAGGGTATTGTCCACAGTTACACTGTGGCAGCTGCAGAGGAAGTGGAAGGATCTCAGGAATACATTAGGGAGAACTGGATTTTTGGCTTCTGAAACAGTGTGGAGTGCTTTTGGAAACTGTGGAAGTTTAAAAGCTGGAAAAGGTTATCTGTGGGTTAAACATAATAGTAATTAATCTGCTATCATTAGATCTTAACGCTAACAACACAATGAGATTGAGAATTCCTGTCCTTTAGAATTGCAGTTTCCAAAATGCATTCATTCCTGTGAAGATATCCTGATCTGTACTTAGAGGTTTTCAGTGTTACCTTCAGAAATCTGTGCACAGATGTTTTTAGAAAGCACTGTGTAATCATCCCAAACAACTGGTTTTTAATGGGCCAGTTATTTAGGAAATCATGTAATGAGAACATAAATACAATTCCTGATACTGACATAAAACATATATTAGCAAAATAATATCATTTGTATTTCCCTGATACAGAGCAGACCCTGGAAATACATAACTCATCATGTCCTTAAAATTCTGTTATATCTGTAAACACATATATTGGCAGAGAGGCTGAGCAGCATCCTGGGCTGCATTAGGAAGAGCATTGCTAGGAAGCCAAAGGAGGTGATTATTCTCCTTTACTCAGCCCTGGTGAGGCTCCAGTGGAAGTGCTGTGCCCATTTCTGGGCTCTCCACAGCAGGAAGGGCATGGATGTGCTGGGGTGAGTGCAGGGAAGGGTCGTGAGGGTGGAGAGAGCATCTGCCCTGGGGCTGCCCAGAGAGGTCTGAAAGTTGACAGCATTGAAGATGCTCCAAACCCAACTGAGCAAGGTCCCGATCACCCTGCCCTGGGTGATCCAGCTTAGGGCTGAGCAATGCCCAGAAATGCTTCCAGACAGGGAATATTTGAGGCAGTTTGCTTGTGTCTTGTCAGCATTTTAGCTGGAACTCGACTGTGGAGGAATCCTAAGGAGAGCAAAGGCTGTGACCCTAGAAATTCATCCAGATGGCTGAGGCCCAGAAAAGGCATAATGGGAGCTGCTAAGTATTTTGAATGTCTCATCAGAGTGATATTTCACTTGAAAATACAAAATAGAAATTACTTGGGTCTTAATGACACTGAATACCCATAATGTTCTCTCGCTTCAGCTGGACTGCAGATGGTAACAGCCTCTCTCTATCTGAACACACTTATTTTAGTTTAATCTTGCTCTGTACAATCTTACCATATACTTTACTCTAGAAATTAATACTTGGTGCTTTATGGTGCAGAATTTATTTGTTGGTTTGTTCCGCACTTTCTTTTCTTACTAGTACTGATATTAACAAATTACAGTGTATTTTGACATTTTGCTTCAGTAATAATCACAGACTATGTCTCAAGGAGTTGAGAATATCATAATTTGAGCAAGGTAAAATCAAAATATATGATTACATTGCATTTTTAATGACACTTAGTTTGTAGCTATTCTTACAGTGCCTTCAGAATAAGAAGAAAGATGAAATTCAAAAATGGCTTTCATAGTTTAAAAATATTTATGTTGAAAGATTTATGTTGAAACAAGATTTATGTTGAAAGGAAAAGATAATGTATTTTTTTAAAATCAGCTAAATAGTGGTAGGAAGATTCACCTGTGGGTTTTCATCATGAAAATGCCAAGGAGCTAACTTGTAGAATTGAGAATTCCCAGATCCTCCTTCTTTGGAAAATTCTTTGCCTTTTGCATTGCCTCTAAGAAAAAAGGAAAGCATGCTGGAAAACAAGAAATTGAGCAACATTGCACAAGTAATTAGGATATAAATAGATTATTAAGCATTTGATTTTGTTCTGGTTTTGCACTTCAGCAAGTGAAACAATAAGTAAATAACCTGTTTCTTTATTACCAATAGAAGGAGTTACATTGGGTCTGACAGACCAAGGCGTAAATGTATAAATGACACCTGTGATAATTATTAGAGAACATCAAAATTTGTTAGGGATGAGCCCATTGTGAAACCACAAAATTAGGACTTCAGACAAAAATAACACATGAAGGTCAAATGCACTTAGTCATTAGTTGCTGCCTCTGCTCCACTTTGCCCTGACTTAATGCTTTTACAGCACATCTCCTCCAATTCAGTCTCCTCAGTCCTGTGTGGGATGGGGTTTTTGGTGGGGAGGGTATTACCTTAAATTGACACCTCTAGCAGCAGTTCCTACTTGTACTGATTTCCTTTTATAAATGTGTAACCTATTATATCTATCCAAGCCTGGCTGAGCTCCAAGTCACCCATTTCTCAGTAACACAGGAAATTAAATCTAATGTCTAATAAGCATAGAGGCTTATGCAACCTTCATTCCCTGTAAAAAGTATTAAATAACATAATAATATTACCTTGTCTTTTGATAGCTACAGAGTTGTGCACTTAGTTTTTCTGTAGACCGAATTGGCTCTGCTTTTGGGCTCGAGGAGTCTGGGTTTATCCATGCTTTTTTGCACACTTACTGAACGTCACCTCGAAATTCTCCTCTTGTTGAAGGACCCCCTGAAACTTTCCTGAGTAGGGTTTGGTCCCTTTCCCCACTCCTCCCTGTGGTAGGAGCCCCCTTTGCCCCACACAGGGCTGTGTCCCCCGTGGTTTTATCCTGGGGCTGCTGCTGCTTTCTCATTCATCCTCTCCCTCCCAGGATTTTCCCCAGCCTGAGCAGATTTCTACCTGTTCCATCCTATTTCCTGGTAATACCCACCACAGCTCTGTGTCAGTTGATACAGCATTAGAAGTGCAGAAATCTGACTTTAAGCCATACAGGTTAGCAACAAAAATTCAGGGCTTTGTCTCCTGCGTGTACCAGTTCAATAAGTGGATTTATACTGAATAATTTTAAACTGTTACAGCCCTCTGAAACCATTTCTCTCTCGCTGCTGTAATACATAAAGTGACATAAGGTCACTGATGCTGTGGAAATTGGTTTTGCAGTTGATATGCTAATTCAGCAAGAAATCAGTTCTTGCAGAAATGCAAAGGAAATTATTTTAATCTACTGCCATGCTACTTCGTTGGCTTTTAGGAAAGAGATAATTAAAACATTCAAGGGAGTTCCAAGTCTGTGGAGAAAATGCCATTTTGGAGATTTGGAGGTTATTTTTGCCTCACAGCTTGTTAGCTTCTTTTCTGAAAGCAAATAGGCTGAATGTGATGGACGCAAATATAACATTTTCACATGCTCAAAAAACTAAGATATTTCTATAAACTGAGTTCAATATAAGGATAAACTTGGTTCAGTCTTTTCTGTGTCACTCACCCCATGTTTACAGTAACTGCTCCTGCAATTTTGTGGATGAAAACTTCCATGCAGATAAATCCAGGGCCGTTAATGAGGTGGCACTGTGCAACTAATTGCGATGGGGAACAAAATGACATTAATGGTGCCTAAGGAGAAAACTCTGCACTCAGTGTGAGTAAGGGGTAGTCAATACCTTATTTTTTCCAAAACAAATAATTAAGTTAAATTGAAAACAATAGTCAATCTCTGAGAATAATCACTAAGAATTTGAAAGCCCTATATTTTTTTCAAATCACTGCACTTATACTAGGGAATTACCAAGCATAAAAAGTAAAATAACTGTAATGTTTTTTGTATGAATATGCCAAAGGAAAAAAAATTACCAGCACAAACTCTTTCATCTTTTTGAGATGAAAAATAGACAAAATAAAACTGCATTCCTAAGAAACAATTTTAAAAATATCTGTATTGTAAAAATTGCATTGTCATTGTCATGTTTTAAAAGATACTTTAATTTTATTATAGAATAAAGAAAAATGATGACATTTTGCTCTCTGTTCTTCCATTATACAGGTACAATGCTGTTATTTGCAGAGGAAGGACCCCAGTTCCAACGAGAGCAGTGTCTTTTCTAAAGGATGAACTTCATTGGAGATGAGTTGGCTTTCCTGGCTGCTCAGTATTTCATTTTAGCAAGTCTGAGATTGGTCCAAGTCTTTGTCTTCTCCTGCACTTTATGCTAAAGCAAATATCCGCTTGTGTGTAGTTACTTACTGAACAGAGAGAAATAGAAAATGCAATTCAGTGTTTTATTTCATGCTGCCCAAGCTTACTCAGACTGACACACCCAGAGTGAATATGGGCTGCACTCAACTTGGAGATCTTCTGTTATAAATTCTGGCTCCCCTGTGCTTTGCTCTTACAGCAGATGGAGTGTTCATAAAAGGAAAACCCTGTTACCTCAACTGCAAAAGGTTCTGGGAATTTAATGGCCAAGGGAGTGGAATTTAAATTTATTTTCATTTGGTTTGCGTTTCAGCGAGTATTTGAAAATCCACCAGTTTATCTTTGTCAGAGATTGTTTCTCTTTTGGCTTAGCTTGGCCACCGATCTCACTGTAGAGTTTACATTTTTGGAGCAGGACCCAAGGTTTTCTCCATGTGTTCGGAATTATGGTTCTGACTTTGCAAGTCTTGTTACTTGGGATAGGTGTAAAAGTCATGTCTGCTTGTACAGCAAGAACAGAACTGGGGTTTGGATGCTGCTTCTTAGTCTCTTGAGAAGGAACAAAAGTAGTTTTGAAGGCTGCCACTCCTGTTTACTGACAGGCCAAGCGGTGGTAAAAGCTGCAAAGACAACTGAGCACCCTAATGATGGTATTTATTACACATTTTATTTCAGAGGCGGATTTTGAGGGGTAATTTTTAAAATGTAATTATTTTACTCTTGCTTTAGCAAACCATATGTAACCATAGTTGTTTTTCCAAAATGCCTGTTTTAGTTGCTTTTGTTTCCACCAGCCGAGTTCTCACTCCATGTAGTAACGTCCACAAGGTGGTGCCACAGCTAAGAAGTTTGCAACAAATAAGGCAAAAGAAATTTGAAAATTCTACCTGTTTTTTGTAACTGACTAAAGTATCTGCATCATTAAAGAATTAGTAATTATTTCATAAGCAAAATATCACAGGTTTGCAAGCTTTTTTTAAAACCACTCGTGTGAGCAGAGGTGGGTCTGTCTGCTGAGCGAGAGCAATACTCACACAGCTTTGAATGTCCCAAATCCTGTACAAAAATGAAGAGGCAGCTCAGGTTTGGCAGACAGGCTGATGAAAAGCTGTGTATTTCCTAGCAGGGTTACCTGAGCAAACACTGGGATGTGTCTGATGTTTGTCTGGGTCACTCCAGCAGGAGTCATCCTGAATCCTAACAAGCAGAATTGTTCATCCACAACTTCATCCAAGACAGCTTCCAGTTACTCTAAAGTGGCACTGACTTGCCTCCAGCTAGAATCTCTCTTTGGTATGGTAGGCCTGTATCAGAAAGAGAAAAATAACAGGGTTTGTGTAATATGTTTCCTCTAAATTGCTACATTATTATTTTAAAACATACTAAAATTCTTCTGGTTTGTAAGGGACTCAGTGGAAATTATATACAGCCAGGAAAGATGGTTTGTCTCCCAGTTATAAAGCAGAATGAAGGTTAGAGGCTTATTTTAGTCCAATTCTAAAAGTTGTCAAATAACACAACTACCACCTCTTTTTTTTTTCCCCTAAGGATCATATCTATAAATTATATTTTAAATTTTTACAGTATTTTAAAACTTTATATTGGTTTCAACATCTGTTTGGAAAAGACAGAATCTGAGAACTAACTAAAATTACAAAGTCATAAACAGGTCAACTAGATTTGATTTCTGAGTCACTCTGTCCAGTTAGTTTGTACTAACTGTATCATGACAGTGACATTGTTGGGGTCTTCCTGTAAGATTGTTCTGAGTGTGTGGCTGCAATGTATGTTGCAATGAAAATGATGTGCTGGTTTTGTTTGGACTTTCCTTTTTCTTTGACTTTGCAAAATTGCTTTCAAAAATGCTTGTTCTTCAGATATTTGTACAGAGAAAAAACAATGCTCTATTCTAAAGGGAGGGAATGTCAGAGTTTTTAAGATCATACGTCTAAGTCTCCATGGTGTAAAAACTCAAGGTATGCATTATTTTAGTAATTTAACACCTGAACTGAAAGCCTGAACACTTTCCCTTGCAATATTTGCAATGGTTTTGTGCTCTTACTGGAAACCCCGTAAGTATTTTTAAAAATCACAAAACCGTTTTCCCTCTAAGCCTGATTTTCTGCTTTCCCATTTAGGCAATCATGAACAAAACCTGCTGCAGCTCGTCCCGGGAGGAGGTAACTTGCAGCATTGTGAGGTAGGAGTCAGCGTGAGCGCAGCTCAGAAATGCTCCTGCAGATGCGCGGCGTTCTCCGGAAACAATCGAGAGTGGCGGTGGTATCCTGCAGGATGTGTGCGACGCGCTCAGCTGGGGCTTGATTTACACAGGGCCACACTATAGATTATACATTCTGGTAATTGTGGGATTGTTATTGCCGGGCTATATCTAAGCACAGGAAGTGCATATAAGCACATTTGAAGTGATAATATCCACTCGTTTAAAAAGCAATGTTTTGCTCTCGTACGTAATACGGCGTTTGCAAAGGAAAATGGACAATTTCCTAACTAGTACTTAGCAAGACTTTTAGGGGGAAAAACTCATTTGTTATGAGAAGGCCACAAACAGCATTTACAAATAAATCAACATCAATTTTAATCACTTTTTTTTTCAGTGTGGACTCTAATCCACTATCTGGAAGGAGACAATGCATTGCCATCTGAAACAAGAAAGGTGAAAATAAGTTTTCAGTGTGCACCAAAACCACAGTGCTAGGTTTCTGTTAGAATGAGTAATACCATTCTAGCTGAGAAGGCTGCTGTGAATAGTTAATAATTCCATCTGACTGATAGGGCTGATTATGTATTCTGCAAGAAAATTAATTATCCCAACTAAAATCTTGCCCTATTTTGTCAATAATAAAGCCCACCCACCACACTCACTTAGCTGAAGTCCCTCTATGCTTGCTCATCTGACATTAGGGGTCAGGAACTGCTCTGTTCTCCATCCAACATCCCCAACCCAGAGTTGTTTAGGAGCAGATTGCCTCCAGCCTTGACATGGACAGGGGAATCTGTTCTGCTGCTGCTCTCAGGGTGTGGGATGTGGGTTCCCCCCCAGCTCTGCAGCTGGACACGGTGTGTGTTGAGGCCTCTCAGGGCCTCTCTGCCCATTTCCCTTTCACAGTGTAGGCTTCAGACCTTTCTGTACACCCAAGGAAATTATTGATCAAGTCGGGGCTCTCCCGAGTTCCCTCCTGGAGGGGGATATGGATCTGCCCAGAAGAGGGATGCAGTAGCCGTTTCAGATTTTGTATGCCAACCTATTTTCCACAGACAATACAAACTGACAACACAGGTAACATATGCTGTGCATGCTGTGCCTATTTCTTACTTTGTTTTGCCAAGGAAAATAGATTAAAATTGGTATTGAGTTTCCCTCTTGTTCCTCCAATTATAGAAAATTATCAGGGAAGAGAAAATAAGAGATTTTGTTCTCTCAAAAGGCCTTCCATCTTAAGGGTGGTTTTTTTTTTAATATTATGAAACATTCTTTCCTGCCTTAATAGATTACAAAAGTAACAGTAGAACTGTGAAACAAATTAATACATTAAAAAGTATCGACCCCTGGACCATAGCTAAATCTATATCCATATTTGTGAGTGTTGCAGATCAATAATGCAATGCTATACTGTATACATTGATTTGTTGAAATGATAGTTATGAGTGAGGTTCTAAACAGACACTGCAATATATAGTAAAGGACTGACCTACTAACAGATCTAACAGCGATGTGATAAATTCATACATAAAGTAGCCCAAAGCCTAATGATTTGTTTCACAGTTTCACAGTTTTGTTGGCTTCTGTCTATATTATGTAACATTAGGAATGCATTTTCCTTTATAAATTTATAAATGCTACTGGTCTGAAATTTTTGTGCTGGCAGTCACACTACCATTGAACAGAATTATAGTTTTGTCAGACCTCATATAGCAAAATTTTGAAATAATAATATTGCTGATGTCTCAATATCAATATGCCTTTTCATTGGGATAGCCTCAAGAAAGAAATTTTTTTAAGTGTCACCTGTGTAGGTAAGCTTTGATTTACAAGATAATGCTAAAATATGTTTAATTAAGATCTTCACTATTTTCCTGAATAGTAATCTCTGTCCCTAGTTTTAACTTGTAATACCCTATTTAACAAAGGAGTAGCTTCAATCATACTTAGAGTACTTATGCAAGTTTTCACAGTTGGTTTCTGGGATCAGAGCTGTAAAAACAAAGATCAGGTGAAGATCCCTTCTTGGAACACAGCAGGATATGAGCCTCTATTTTTATTTGTAGTTCATAAGTCTACTTATTAAACAGACAATTATAATGTTAATTAAATATATTTTTGTGTGTCACTGGAGTTGACAGCACACCTACATGGCTGCAGCGTGTGTGAATGCAGTACATTCAGGTATTGGCTTTCACTAGGCAGTAAGATGTTGCCTGCAAAAATATCACACAACTTGAAAAAGAGACTCTAATTTCACATGGTAAATGTATTTCATCCCTCTTACATGACATCAAAATCATTGTGACTATGGAAGTGAAAATACCAGGCCATAGTATTTGCAATTAGCTTGAGACATCCAGAGGAAATTCTGTAAGTTGCTTTATTCTCTTTATTTTGCCTTGTCTGAAATCTGTCTGATTTTTGTTTGAGTTTATAAGAGCAATTGTTAGTGGAAATGTCTATGTTTCAATTGAAGTGCCTTAACAAACTTTCTGGTCTCACTCAAACAGCATAACAGAACCCCCAAAACAACTGAGATGTCTTTAGGTCATACATATTTGGTTTAAATATTCTATTAAATACTCTAAAAGGTAAGAGTTTCCTAACATCAGAAGGCAGAGAGTTTAAAGATCAGCCTGAGCCATGCCTCCTGCATTTATTTCTCCAATAAATCTGTCAGGACACTGACCAGCTGGGCTGCCAGATGTGCTCCTCCACATTTTGGGTAAGTAATCACTTGGGCCTGGGATCTACTGTGCAAGCTGTGCCTGAACCCATTTGCAGTTATTTTAGGTGACACACTAAAGTGGTCAGCATAAGCTTAGAAGACTTTATCCAGCACTTTGACAGCATGCCAGAAGAAATTCCTTGGGATTCAGAGTCTAAGATTTCATTTCAATTAATTGTCAGGATGACGAATATTATTTATTCCACTCTAAGACTCATTTTAATCTAAAACATGGTCAGATAGGGTCAATGCAGGCAAAAGAATATCTTCTTCCTAGGTATAATCCTGTTTGCTCTCCTGTCTCTAAATTTGATCTGCAAGGGTTACAGGAATGGAGACTGCAGCTGGCCTAGGATTCCCTTGCACTTGAACCTGATGTAATTAGGCAAATCTGTTTTCCCACCAAAAAAAAAAAAANAAAAAAAAAAAAAAAAAAAATCATTGTGGACAACAACCTTATGCACTGAAACTCCTCAAAGTTGTTAAATTCTGTCTGGTTCAGAAAAGGAGCTTTATCAGGCAGATCCTCAGCGAGGCAATGGAGCCCAGTGGGCAGTGCTGGACAGGGATTGAGAAATCTGAGTTCTCTTCCAAACTCTCCTGACTTTTACACGACCTTGAGCTGTCACTTCTCTGTGCTGTGGTTTCACAGTCTGTATGAGCAGGATAATAATCCTCCACAAAGGTTTTAGAGTTGCTGAAGGAAGGATCTGTGTGAACACAACATTTCTTGCACTAGCTTGAGCTGGATGCAGCTGTGGTTAGAGGTGGCCAGGATTTGGTCAATTCCTCACGTATTCCAGAAAATCTGGGAAATTTTTGTTGTTAGACTCCTTGCTTTCAGTTGTCTGTCAAAACACATTTTCATGTTAAAGGTCTTTCTTATCTTTCAAACCATTACAAAATATCTCCAGAAAATTTCATTTTATGTAGTTATGCATTAATACTCACGGTTCATATTCCCATTACTGGGATCTGCAAATTGCCTCTCAGGATCATACAAATGATAACATGGATAATTTATCTTTGACCTAAAAAAGAAAAGAGTTTTGCAATATTATAATTAACACATGTGGGGAAATTATCTGGTTGTTTATAAGATACTTCAATTTGACTTTTAGTTTGAAAAATTCTCTTTGAAACTACAATTTTTTTTTCAAATTATATCTTGATTTTACACATTTTGTATTAATATACAACAAGCTCTGTGCACAAAAAAGAACAATCTACTTTCAGAACTGCTGAATGGTTTGACCTCAAGGGCATAGAAACTGTTGACTCATTGTTTTTACTGCATATAATATTAGTCCTTTGTCACATCCAGGGAATGACATAATCTTCTTCATTGTTAGCAGCAGGTTTGAATAACAGAAAAAGTGCAGCATTAGTTGTCTGCTGTGTTTGTTCTTAATAAATGAATGGATATCTGGTACCAGGAATCAGATTAGGGTTTTTGAGTAACATTTAGAACAAGTTTGTGCCCAGACCCTGCAAAGAGCTTTGCTCCTGGCCACAATCTGCAGGGCAGTCGAGCTGGCAGGAGCTCGGAGCCTGCCGAGGGAACCTCTCTGCTGGTTCTGGCTGCTCAAAGTGATAAGAGGAGGCAGGAAAGAAGAGACTAAGCACAGAATGAAACCGATCTGTTCTTCAAGGTCAGCTTAGCAAAAGGCATCCCTGCACTTCTGTGAATCATACTTCTCTGAAATCTAAAATTATGGAAAGTATTTATCTGAAAAGAAGTCATCTCTAGGACATGCAAACAAAATGGGAACTGGTTATCTTCAAAATGCACCAGGATAAGTATTTCATCCATTCCAAATTTTTATTCCCATCTATTAGTCTTCTACTCCCTATTACTAAAGTATCTGTGTCCTAGTCTGGAAGAGTAATTCCCTATCAGAAGAATTTGGTTATACCTGCTCCATGGGAGAAACATACATCATTATAGAGAGTGATCAGGCTGGTGGAAATCTTCTTTGAAGTGATAGACCACCTACTTGTATGGCAAAGAAAATTTTAAGTGTAGCTTCCTGAACAGTAAATATTCCCAGTGAAACAGAGTTTACTAAGGGAGAGATTCCTTGAGAGTCTGATAAAATGCCAAATCCTAGTGTGTCTGCATTACCCACTGCCTTTAAGTTTTCCCAGAAAATGCAATTGTTTAACTATAAAATTATACCTTTGTGGTTCCAAAAATATTTATGCTGAAGATAAGTTCCTGTGTTGAGAGAAAGAATCAAAATGTGCTTTGAAAAGCTAAAATCCATACAGCTGTGAGAGAAACACCCAGGCAGGAGGCTGGGAAAGCTGAAGGCAATGGGTTAAGGAATCCAGGATTGCTTAATCACAGAGGTCCACATACCAAGAGTGGACTCAGGCAAGGGCTACACACATGGAAATACTTCTAGAATACCAGAGCTAAAAAAGAAAAAATAAGCCATGCTGTGAAAGATCAAATAAAGACCTTTTGACTTGGAAGCAAAAGAGATCTCATCTCATCTCATCTCATCTCATCTCATCTCATCTCATCTCATCTCATCTCATCTCATCTCATCTCATCTCAACAGACTTACCTGCACCAGCACAGGTAGAGAGACCTGCCTTGCTTGTCAGTGGCTCAGGTTGAAGCAGGTGCATCCACCCCAAATCCTATCCCAAACTTATATCCCAATTTTCAGACTTAGATCTGTTACGACAAGTAAGAAATGTTACACTTTTTTCTTTATGATTCATATTCTTTTGCCGTATGAAGCCTTTTCTCGGCCTTCTGTTCTGGTCCAGAGCTCGTCTTCAATCAACATTTCCAAAAGGTCTCAAGTAGCATGAATTTTGGTGAGGCCAAATCCCTTGATTTTCCCTTACCCTGTTTAGAAGAGGCTTTACTTGGACAAAAGCAATAATGCCAGCCATTTCCCTTCATCCTTTAAAATTACTGGCCACCTCTAAAGAACTTGGCCTCTCTTTTGTGTCACTTTTTGACAACTCATTTGAGTTAAACAGGTTGCTGTGGCCAAATTAAATGCTTGGGAAATGGACCATACAATTAATTTGCAATAGTAAGTTGTCTCAGCATCATTTCTCTTCCTCTCAAGGGGGATGCTGGCTCAAGCAAAAGAAAAGATTAACGTAATAAAAATATTCTAAAGACATCCTGTTAATTGTCCCAAGCTCAGATGGTATTGTCTATTCTTCTGTTGTGCATAGCCAGCAAACAGTGTAAAATCCAGAATTCCTTCCCACCATGAAAGCAGAGCTTCAGTGCTACAGGATAATCCCTGCCTTTCTGGAAAGCAGATGAAAATATGGTGTGGCAGAGCTTTGCTTTGGGTTTCAGAGGTGAGATCAAATTTGCCCCATTTCTGAATATAATAATCAGCATTGTTAGTTTAGATACATCAGCAGCTTTAATTGAGAGAATAAAGGTTTGGGGAAAAAAGGAAAATTGCAAACAAAGTAAGAGCAAATTTTGGGGGGAAAAAAGTGGGGTTTTTTTTTCTCTGAATAGGCAAATGAGGTCTCCCTTGTTTGTTTGGGGACAAAAAACCCTTGAGGTTTTAAATTCAGCCAAAACAGAAACTTTCATTTACCAATACATTTGCAATGTTGACCTCGAATATCACATTAAGTGTCAGCAAATCTCACAGGAAATTAAGTAAATATATCAAATAAAAGAAATATTCACAACTGACTGAGTGAAGCAAAGCCTGCAGAAGAGTTAAATGAAATAAGAGGCTGTAATTTTCTATTTGCTTTAAAATGTCCTTTCCTCAACAAGGGCAAAGTCTGATTTTTGCTTATATGAAAATAGTCAGAAAATATGTATGAAAACACAGAATGTTGTTTGCTTCAGTTCCTGTAAACTAATCAGGCTGGATGATGAGTCTTCCTGTAAGTGGGAGCACTGCTGAATACTATGCATGAAACCCTGTGCCTCCCCTCATAAACAGCTCCAGCTTTGCCTGTGTAGCAGTGCAGAAAAATAAGTATTGACTTATTCACAAATTACTTTTTAGGCATTGGATTCCCAGAAATATAGTTGTATTACGGCACTTAGAATGTGTTAATAACCAGTTTTTCTTTCATTTTATGCCCTTAAAGGCACTTTGATCTTATAAAATGATGTTTGTCATCTCGGCTCCGGTGCTCACTTCCTACTTCTTCTTCTAAAAATGAATTTTTGACATCAATTCCATATGCCCCTTTTCATTTTATTTCAGACTGCCAATTAAGATGTTTCCTAGTATTTTATCTAACAAACAGATTCCCTACACGATGCTAACTTGTTCTTCAGTTCTTTTTTTATGTCTTTCCAAAATGGAGTGTTTTGGATGTGGTACAGTTTGTTCACATGTCAAACATGGATTTTTTAATTCTGTCATTCTCCAGAACAGTAAGGAGAGGAAATAAATCAGATGTTTTATCTGATTGTACTTTGATCAGGTTTTTCTCTGTTCTCAAAAAGAACAGCGTGGAGCTTCACTTGCTCCACAAAGAGCATTTTTAGCTCTGAAAATATTTTAAAGATATCTCAGGAAAGCCAGACCCAACACTTAGAGTTCTACTTATCTTAAAAAAAGACTCTCATTGCTTTACCGTGGTTATATCTGACCATTCAGGATCTCCTGGTATTTAATCCCCACTACATTAATTAGGAAAAACTTATTAGTAGGAGCCAACATTGGACAGAGTTTCACTTGCCATACTTCCTATTGCTGTCCATCACTGACATAAGTGGGTGATAAAAAATGTCTGTAATTGTTCTTGTGGGTACATCTTGATACATGGCAATCTAGGAAATGCTGTGTGTGACACAGGTGGGAGATGTGTGAGCCTTCACATCAGGGAATTTTGCTGCTTTTGAAGTATGAATTGAAACTAAATTGTTAGTGATTGAGTTCATGGTGGCCATGGAAGTCAAGAGGTCATGGGAGGGCTAGTGGTTTTTAACAGAAAAGGCAGAAAAGGTTGTGAGCAAGCAAGAAAGTAATGCTGCCTTCCTTGTATGATCCTCTTGCTATAGGCAGAGGATGTTGCAGATTGTTCTGAACATTGAGTAATTCAAATAAACAATACAACTGTGAAAACCCAAAAGTTAGATTTCAACTGTTTTTCAACTCCTTTATTACATTCTCAAATTATACTGCAAAGATCCAGAGCCTAGACCTGTGGGAAATCCCTAAAAAAAGTCTGAGAAAGATTCTCTTCAAAATAATTTACCATTTAGCGTCCTCAGCATGGTAGAAACTAGATAGAGCTGTTCTGGCTCCCCTCAGTCTTTCCATTTGTAGAAAGTACCCAATAACATATAAACCCTTTTGAAATGTTTGGGAGACTTCTCTGTGCTTCAAGGGAGCTGGTGTTCTCAATATTTATGATATGTACCCAAAATGATTTCTCTCTCTCGGTGTCTCCAGTGCAAAATCATTACATTGCCAGAAATAAATCAAGTGTAACTTGTGGGGGGAAAAAATTGGATTCCATCATGTGTTTCATATTGTACCATTATGAAAATGGTATATTAAATTCAAATACTTCAATTGTACCATTAGATGTTGTCATTATGTGGCTGGCTAATTGATAGGTTATTCAAATGAACATTATAATTTTAGACTTCTTAGAAGCATCCATATGAAGAATTTCCAAACTTCAGAGAAGTAAACTGAGTGTTAGGAAGGAAAAACATGTACTGAGAATATTTCCTAATGCATGTCACTGAGAAATCATTACATAACTGCCGTGTGCATTCCAGGACTTGGTGCAGTCTATTTTTAATACCCGGTATGAAAGAACTTCCTGCTACTTTTTCTCTTTGAAAGCTGCTTTGTGGTTCATTAGATCATGTTGTCAGGCCAAGTTTTCTGCTATCCTTAAACCTCAATTTTTCTTGCTTTTAAATTTAAAAAAAAAAAAGGGTAGGGGGACTGTATCAGAAGAAAGAACATGCTGAGCATGAGATACCTTCAAGAGTAAGGTAAGTTGTGAAAGTGTTGCAGAGGTCCCAGAGCTAAGCACTGCCAGACCAGGCCTGGTATTAAACAAAAAAAAATCTAAACATAACAAACACATATTTAAGAAAGGCAAAAGAATTTGTATGCCAAGCAACAGCACCTAGCAAAAAATGTCAACTTTCTGTTTATGAAAACAGATTTTTTTTTCATTAGAGTACTTTTAATTCCATACTGATCTCCAGTGTTATCACAGGTCACCATTTGGACCATAATTCAGATAATCATGACAATTAACATGAAGCATTTTGCTTAAATGCAATGAGAATTTTTCAATCACAGGCTATGCAAGGTATTTCAGAATATTTTAACTGCAGAAAAAGTTTACAGCATCAGTGTAGTTTAGCTGTTAAAATCCCAGACAAACTGATTGGGATGAGATGGGCACAGAGACCACCATTTTCACCTCCTCTGACTTCCTGCAAAACAAAGGCCACAGGACTTCCTTAATTAATTTCTTTTCAAGCAAGAACAAATCTTTTAGGCAATGATACGGTCAAGTGACAGACGACCCACTAAATCTGCTAAAAGTATTAATTTTATAGGCAAAAAATGTATGTACTTGCAAATGAACAGTCAGTTCATTGTATATTAGAAAGGGCTTCTGTGACTCTCATATTCTCATCCCTAGCAGAGGAATGGGATGAGGATTTTCGGTGCCAGCCAGCGCTCGGTGGTAATTGCTGTAACTCTTGCTGTGAACCTCCTCTGGAAGTCCCTGGCAGGGAGGCAGTGGAACGTGTCAGGCAGAGCCTGGAACAGGTCACAGCTCAGCTGCCCTCCCTGCCACCTCTGCCACTGCCACCCCTGGTGCCACAGTCGGAGCTTGAGGCATAGGGAGTGGCTCCTGAGCTGCCTCAGTTTCCGTGGAAGGCAAACAGTCAACTATGGGAGATGTGGAGCACTTTGGGGCACTGTTAGGTGGTGCTTCCCCTGGGGCTTGTGGTAGTAAACTGCACTGACAAGGATATTTCAGAACACCAAAGCTAACGAAATCTTTGGACTTTCTGTTGCTTTGACGTTCTCCCACCAGAAGCAATTCCTTTGCCCCCTTCACTCTGCTGTTTCTGTAAAGTTTCATCTTCGCAGAATACTTTTGGATCATTTATTTCGGAACTTTTGTCGATCTTTCAAGCTGGTTTTGTTGCCAAAGAGAGTGGTCCAGCCCTCAATTGTAGTGCTCCCAGTCTCAATTGAGCACACTCCCCTCTCCCCCTTCACATCAGAACACTCTGGATTTATTTTCCTTTATTTTCATTTTTATTTTTAGAGGAAATATCTTCACCCAAAAAAGGTGAAATCTGACTGAATTCTGCTTATTTCAACAAAGTTTTTATTAAAAATTCATTGGAGGTCACTTAAAAGTCTTCCCCTGCTCTGCTTAACCTTGTCCAGTGCTTCATAATAAGGTCTTGTTTTCAGTTGCTTGTCACTGTTTGGGTTGGTATTTTCCAAGCCAAGCCTCTGCCTCAGGTTTAATTTTTGGCAGTTGCCAGCTAAACCACTGTAGTAATTTTCAAGGACAAGGTTTAAAAAGCATTTTGCCCATATTAAAAAATAATAATCTGGTTGCTTCTTTCAGAAGTGTCGGTATCCCCATTACAGAAGGAATTTGAAATGGAGCACCATCACTGGTCTAGTTCCACCCATGCACCTTTTCAAGCAGCAGCTTGGAATTTGGCAGCACCGCTGCTGTGTTTTTACAGATGTGCATCCAAATGCAAAAAAAGTTACAAGACTCAAAAAAAAAAAAAAAAAAAAAAAAAAAAAAAAAAAAGGAAAAAAAAGAAAAAAATCTCAGTTTGCATGTGATTGATTAAGAATTGTTCGCTTTTGTCAGCTAAAATTTGCTGAAGGCCAATTTTCCAGAGTGTGCGCCGTGGAAAAAAGGGGGACTAGGGAAAAAAAAATTATACATATTTACATAAAGAGATTCTGCTGGGCAATGGGAAAGGGTATGGTATATTGGGCAAGGAGATTAATAAGCATAATGGAGATAAAGATGAAATGCCAGAGGAAATAATAAAGAAAAAATAAGAGGGTGGATGTGCAGATGAAGGAAAGGAAACTAGGAGATGAAAATAGTGTGAAGTGTTTAAGAAGGCAGGAGCCAGGGAATGGAGAGATGGATAGACACTGTGGAGGAGAAAGAGCTGGGAGTTACCTTAGAACAGCACAGAGGAGAAGGAGAAGGCACGAGCCAGGCAGATGAAAGAGCATCAAGGGAGAGAAGGGGTGTGAGTACAGAATGAACTCTGAGAATAGGCTGATTTTCTGAGTCACACATAAACGCAAATTTTGTATAGGAACAGGAATCAGGTATGACTAACATCTAGAGTCACATTTTCTTTCTTGTTAGAGATCTTTATCACATATTCTAGATCTCTTGAGCCAAAGCCCTGGAGTTAAGGTGACGGCATGTCATTATCTGTTTATTTTTCAGGCTTCCTCTCTCTGATTTTGTTAACAAACATTCAAGTGCCTAAAGTACAATAAATGGCTTCTTTAACCATGGTAAAAAGTATTTCTGCAATATACACTTGAAAACGCTACAAGTGATTTTGAAATGACAGGTAGGGCTGCCAGCAGCATCTGTCACTGGCAGAGCAAAGCAAGGCCCCGCAGTGGGCTCGGTGGCCTTTCACTGCTGGTGTTTGTCCTCTTCAGAGGGCTTGCACCATCCCAATTTCACTGCGTGTAATTCATCACAGGGGTCAGCAGCACTGCCTTGGCGATTTTACCTCCCACCAGCCAGGAGCACTGCCTGGAGACACAGGGGGAGAAGGTGGGAGAGGGCTGGGTGCTGCCCATGGGCAAAGCAGAGGTGGAGGTCACTGAGCAGGAGCCAGGGAGGGCAGTGGGACATGTCCCCCCTGGAGCAGCAGGGACACCACTTATATTCCTCCAGTGGCAAACACTGAAATTTGCCCCTGCCATGGTGATTCAGCTTGCAAGCGTTTGCCATTTATGTTAAAGAAATTCTGATTTTTGAAATATAAGTGGCAAATGCTTCCCCACAAACAGCATGTTCGGTCTGTCACATTCTCTGCAAGCTGAAGGCAAGCTTTGCAGAACTGAGCTTTACTTTCCTTTTGAGAATGAAAGCAGCACTGCTGTCAGAAGATTGAGTTGTTGGTGTGTATCAGGTGGTAGAAAAAATTAGTCTGCACGTGGTCTGACATAATTTTTTTATATATACTTTGGAGCTGCAAGTGTTGATTTGCTGTCTGTGTATCTGTTTGTCATACTGATAACTTAAATCCACAAATTACACTTCTAATAACAACTCCTGGGGTAAGGTTGCTGTTACTGCTTGGTTCCTCCTAAAGATTAAACAGAGCTAAAAGTTGGTACATTGACCTATTGCTTCTTGAGGCAGATCTCTGTTCAAATTCTGACCTACGTCCCAGCTAAAAATGTGTTCAATCTTTTCTTAATTTGTAATAGATACTTGTGTACATTACAAAACCGTCTCGCAATTTGGCAAATTAAGTTGTCTGTGGTTAACTCTGGAATTGCAGAGATATTACAGTGCACTGCAGCATTGCATAATGAGGTTCCTCAGACTTTCCTTACTCGAGTGAGTAACAGCAATTCTTATCTCTAGCGAGCATCAGATTCATCCCATTTTTGAGAAAAGAATTAGTATCAAATATACGCTGGGCATGTTATGCCTTGTGGCTGCAATGTTGTTTCAATTAACTTCCCTGAATATACCACAATGAAAAGTGTCAGCTTTTTGCCTCAGAGGCCTATAATTAGATTAAATGAATACTGTTAATTATCTACTACCTTCTTTACACAAAACAGTATGTTTCCATAAATTAAAATGCTGGTACAGGAAGGAAATTGTTGTTCACTCCGATCCATGCATACAGTGCTGGATTGTGAATACTGTGACTGCACCACAGTGTAGCACAGCTCTTTGTCTGCTGCCCTTATTTTACAGGAGCTAAAACAAATTCCATCTGAAAAATCCACAGACATCACACTATTTAAAGCATATACGTTGGTGCAAGGAGGTGATGTTACTAAATCTTACAGTGCTCATGAAACAAATACACTTTTCTCTTTAACAGATGTTCTCCATAAAATTCTCTTAGAGAGATTAAATACAGCTTTGTTTGTGTACCTACAGTCGCACCCTCAAGGACTATGTTATGCACAGAGAGAAAACTGCTTTTTCTAGCAGGGTGTACTTCTCCTTTCAGAAAATTTTTAAAAGTCTGTTCTGTAGGAAGTATTTATAATTAACAGCTTGGTTTCCAGGCCTGTGCATATTCCAGCTAGTGTGGACTGAAAATCTCCTCTGCCTGGTCTCCAGCATTACTAGATGCAAGCAAAAGTTCCTGACTGATCAATTCACTCCCATCCTGGCATGCCTGATTTGGGAGTGCAGATTTTCAAATGGTGATACATCACCTCTAGGGTAACATATCTGAAGCAGAAAGCACTCTTTTTGATTTGTCAAAGTGTATCCCAGTGTCCCTATTTCCATCAGAATAGATGTTAATAACTTCAGGCCTGAACATGCGATCCTCCCTCACCAGAAAATTACAATTAACTTTAGCAGAAGCCCTCATTCCGGCCTGCAATATACTCCGCATATAAATGGGATCTGTACCCAGGGTTGCTCTTGTGCTTCATTAAGGTCAAACCCTGAAAAGCTTTTGAATACTCAGTGTTCCTACAAGGCATCACATTTTATTGTGGTTTGTGCCGTGTATCTTTTCCTTTAAATGTTCATTTGCTCTGTGTATAAAAGTGTTCATTAAAATATCATTGTGCCGGTAATAATCTTAATATTGAGGAGTGAAGAGGGCTGTGTTGCAATCTAAATGCTGCCCCGTTTCCTGCTCTCAGGGTGTAACAGGAGAAAGAAAGACCATCTTGATAGGCACTATCTGCTGAAGGAAAACTTTCACAGGAGCTGTGAATCGACTTTAACCTTTTAGTGGCTGCACTGTGAAGAAAATGTTTCAAGCTTCCTACCCAGAATTAGGCTTCTTTAATTTAAAAGACTCGTAAATGCTAGTGGCCCTTATAATTACTGCTACAAATATCAGAAAACAGTTACAGAGGAACAAAGAAATGCAACTGGAAACATGGTTCAGTGGTCTTGTACTTCCCTGAAAAGCTGATTATACTTTTGGCTGATTCAGTTTCTTTCAGAGGGAATTTACCCTTTCTGGCAGTTTGAGTCTGGTTGCACTAACGGCACAAAATGCATCTGGGGATGAGGAAATTGGCTCGGGGTCCTGTGTGTGTCAAACTGAATTTTGCCACCGAGCTCTAGATTTTGTCTTTTAGCCCCTGAGTGTCCCTTGTTTTGTCAGATTCAGGAGCCATTTTAACACTAGTTTAAAAATAGAGCCATTTCATTTGTGTTTTTGCAGGTGCCTTGCCCAATTCCCTGCTTTCCCTGCATGACTTATCTTGTAGGATAAGCACTAATGAAAGGTCAAGGTTATTCTGAAGTATCCAACATAGGAGAGTTCTCTTCCTCGTAGATCCTTAAGCTGAACTTCACACAGTTACAACTGATACTGGGCTGAAAGGAAATTCAAACAGGGAAAAAGTACAAAATGACAAGCAGGAACCTTTGGCACTGTAAAATGTCCCTGGTGATTTGTACTTAGTTCTTCTTCAAAACGCAGAAGCCATTTTACCACTCAGGGCCATGGCAGAAGTGAATTATTCTCTTTTTTTGAGTGAGGCTCTGTAAATTATGGCTGCAGAGCCAGGCTTGGCTCATCTGGCTCTCAGAAATGTGCCATGTACTTTACATCCAAAGATAATTTTCTCCCCTCTGTGACACAGAAACCAAGAAGCGTGGATTTCCCCCCCCCCCCCCGCCCCCCGTCTGATTTTCAAATGTAGCACAAGGTCATGAAAAGCTCCGGCTGGGAGATACACCTTGCTAGCCATTTTTTAAAGGAAACCTGGAGACGAACCTGCTTGTTTTTGCCTTCTACATGAGCTGCTGCGCTAGGGAGAAGATGCTTCTGCATCCCTGGGCGCGGGGCTGGGGGAGGAGAGCCCGGCGCAGCAGCGGGAGCCCCGCGCCGCCGCCGCCGCCCGTCCCGGCCGCCCCCGAGGCCTCCTCGGCAGCCTCGGCCCCGCCGCGCTCCCGGGGCTTCTTCGAGGCGCCCATGGCCGCGCCGCCACTTCCGGGCGAGAGCGGAACTTCCGGTGGT